>PVIW01002504.1:17480-205707 GCA_004026585.1 Noctilio leporinus | reverse complement strand
TTACACACTCTAAGGAGACCAGTAGTGCTCCTCCTGTGAGGATGAAGAGGTCTTCTAAATATCTGGAAAATTCCTAAGGACAAACAACGTTACTTTTTTGTTCCTGAACACTTCTGCTAAATGCTAATAACAACCTCAGCATTCAGGCTCTAAGTCCAAATTTCCAAGCCTTCACTGTTAATCCTTTTTTAATTGACATGAAATGTATTTCCAATTATTAATGGAAAGTGTACTTTCTGGAGTCTAATTAAATGCTCTAATCACATTTCTACCATTAAAAGTGGTTTTAGGTTTTTGTTGTTGATGTTTTTCTAATGAGCTGTTTACTCTGCCAACTACAGCTGTGGACAAAGAGGGGTTCAAAAACAACTCCAAACACTCAAAAAGAAATAGCTTTGCTATTGATAATAATAATAACCTCACGTACAGCAGGGGGTGGTAAGAAAGCCTAAATTTATTGCTGCTGTGTTGAATGTGCAAATGTCACTTCCTTAAAGAGGGAAAATTAGTTTTTAAGCCCAGCTTGGCAGCCAGCATCTCTGGCTGTCTGCATAATATTGGATTTTTCAAGCTTTCTATGATGCCCCAGGGTGGGGTGTTTTGCATGCAAATTGCAAATTATATAATGCTAAAGATGTTATATAAGGGAAAAAATGTAGACTCAATTCTCATTCTTTTCATTTTATTTTTTTAGTCCTCAACCTTCCTGGTCCTTTGAATTCAGCTAACGTTTACCGAGCACGTACAGTGTCAAGTGTTTTTAGGTCATTTAAAACTTGGGACAGTGATTTGAAAAGGGTAAAATTATTCCATTCTTGTGGAGGAAGAAACTGGGGCTCTGAGAGTTGAAATGACTCAGCCATTCCACAAGGAAGAAGTTTGGCTCAGTGTCCTACCCTAAAGCTGTTCCAGCTCCTGGAGGGCTAGTTAAAACACAGATTGCTGGGCCTCACTTCAGTGTTTATGATTCAGGAAGTCTGGGCTGGCTCCCAAGAATGTGTATTTTCAACACGTTCCCAAGTGGTCCCGATGCTGAGGGTCATGGGGACCCCACTGTGAAAAACACTCTTTCCAACATGCTGTCTCCCTCATCCTCAGACTCTTCAACTTTAATAGCTGGAAGGGATTCCAAGAGGTCATCCAATCCATGTCTCCACTGTAGATAGGTAGAATATTAATTACACCTTTCTTATAGATGAGGCATCAGAGAATTGTTGGGGTCAGGAGAAGGAATGTCCCATCCAGAGTCAGCCAGGCAGTAAGTACCAGGTTACTAACATTTGTCATTAGGTTGATACTTAGCAGGTACCTTTATAGTTAGTGTGGGCTCTTCTAAGGAGCTAATTCACCACTCCTGACAAGATGGCCAAACCCAATTGAACATCAGTTAGCTGGTTAGAGCAAGTCCTTCTGCACACCAGGATCAAAGCCCAAAACAGTGATGGGGGTAATGGGGATTAGCTGAGGCAGGGGGTGGGAGTCAGAAAGAGTCCCTTTGACCAACACCTTTGTCTACTGTAGAAGAGGCTGTTTAGGTAACTCATACAGACCCAGCAGGAGAACTGCTGAGTTGGAGAAAAATATTTATCATTTTATCTTCAATTTATATATATCCCTATAATGCGCTATGGACTAATATTTAAGTGATTTAGTAAGTTATCATTTCCTTGTACTCTTACACCTGCAAAATGCTTAATTTTTAAAAAAAGCTTAAGTAGTTCTACATAAATTTAAAAAATAAGGTATAATTTTTATAGCTCTAAGATCCCATTTCTTCATTTTTTCAATTTAAAGGAAGCTTCAAAGGAGTTACCTGGGTCTTTCTCTCTCAACTCTGAGGGAATCTAGCTGCAGTACCTGGGGGTGTACTCACACTTCACAAAGCAGAATTTATCAACATCCAAATGACCAGAGGGCTCCCCACACACCTTTGTGGGCAGCCCCACCTGCCCTGCTACACAGAGCAGGAGGAACATGGCCCTGCAATTGTCTGGCTATGAGATCAGGGAAATCTCTGTCTGCAGAACCTCTAACAACTTCCCAACACAGACTCCATTCTCCAGGACCAACGTCACTGCAATAAAACCCAGACATAAGCATTTCATTCCTGCAGCACCTTTCACAAGGGACACTGGTTGGTATAGGACAAAGTCCATAACCCTGAGTGCAGGAGCACAGCTGAGGCCAGGTTTCTCTTCTAATTGTCATTGATTGACAGCCCTGGATTTACTTGTCAGCCATCTCAAGGTTTTTATGAAAAGAATTAGTGTATCAAGTCACAATCAAGGGGGAAAAAATGACATCCCCATTTAGGATTTCACGTCTGTTGTTTGGATATCATTGCAATGAAGAAGAAAAGGAAATTCAATCACTACAGAAATGTATGCATTTTTCTTCACCTTAGTTTTTAAATCAAGTCTCCAGACCTCTCCCTTCATGTTCCTTGAATTTGAACTTGGGCATTTAAATACCAGCACACTTGCATATCTGCTCATCTGACTCTAAAGACATGAACAACCCAGAAAAGAAAGGGGTACAGGACTTTGTCAGAAAACACACAGCTGGGGAGGTGCAGAACTGGGATCCAGCCCTCAGGTCCCTCTCATTTCAGTCAGTAATCTTGATTGCCATGCCACCTGCTACAGGAGGTGGGGCAGGGGACAGTTATGTCAAGTGTCTCCAAAAGCCGGAATCCAGCCAAGGCCCCCACCATCAACAATAAGCCCAGTGTGCTAAACTCACTGTATGAACTAGATCAATCCTTTATTCAGTTTGAGCCTGAAACTCATACCCCTAGTGTCCTTCCAACTCTGACATTCCAATTCAATAAAGACCACTTATTTTTTCCCATCCTTACAGACTTGACAGTCAAGATAGAAAGAAAATATATATATATATTTTTTTTAATTCTTGCAGATCTAAAATACAACTTAATTGCTCTGATTTTGTTTGGCTTTTCTTTCTCTCCCTTGTTCTTTCCCATTCTCCTCCTCTGTCCTTTCTTATTTTGCCTTCTTCCATTCTTGTCCCTTCTACTTTCCGTGCTCCCTGGCATTGTGTCGGGGGACAGCATGTTCCATTCTCATTGCCCTTGAGATTGCTAAGTGAACAAAACTTGGGAAAACATCACAAATATGCTAGGTGACCTATAACAAGCTAGTCACCTTTCTAGGCCACTTGTTCTTATAGATAAATTGGGAAGTGTAGGCCAATTGGTGTTTATCTAAAACAATAATTTCCTCTAAACAATAATTCAGTATAGTCTTCCCCTGCCCTAGAAGATAAAATTGCTGCTAGCATCCCAGGGCTCCTGCCCACCTTTCCAAATGTCACCTTCCCTTTCAACTTTCCTATAGCTCTGTAGGAGATGTGAGGTTTCCAGGGTGGCTGAGCACCCCCACTGTACCTAGGATGAAGGCTCAGATGCTCCTTGGCAAGTGAGCAGACCAGCTAAATGGTGCCAACAGTGACTGATGGGCAGGTTCTGATTCAGCAACCAGAAGAGCTTAAGGGCACTTCAATAGTTCTCAGACGAAGGACTCGAGAGCAATGAGTAATATGAATCTATTAACGACAAACCGTGTCATGGAAAATGAATGAGTCTTGGGATGAGCTTTACAAATGAGGGCATAAAAGGGACAGGGTGGCTTTGATGTTGTGGACCTGGGGGACACGTCTGATTGAGACTGGTGAAATCATGGGGCTGGCAGGCAGTAGCTGAAAGGAGAATGCAGTTAAAGACAAGGCAGGGCTGCGCCAAGAATAAAATTGCCCATGCACTCAGAAGCGCTGCGTACTGAGACCTACATTACTGCTTTCATATGGAATAAATTTTGGTAACCATGTTGCCTGTCCTTGCTTGCAGTCTTGGTGAGTTCTTTGTTCAGCAAAAACTCTATTAATGGTGAAAAGGTACACAGGAGTCCTTTTGATTCAGCGTGGGTATAACATGCAATGGGAAGCCTCCTCTGATCACGATATGAAGCCTTCTTTGTCTTGTCCTTGTTGGCTCATCTCCGTATGGGACCAGTATGAAGCTGACAGCATTGATTCAGTTTTGTCACTTGACATAAGATTAAAACGCTCCATGTTATTTGCTGAATACTCATGGACTGCACTCCCAGAGAGTACTCACTGCTTGCCTCATTCTATCCCTTCAAGTCGCTAGCATTTCCCAAGCTCCATTACCTAGAGTGATTTCCTACATCTGCTGGGCATCTCCTGCACTTCGTCTGCCTTTGATTGTTTTGGTCCAATTGGTTGGGTTTTGTGGCCGGCAGAGATGGGCTACCCAGATCCTTCCTTAGTGAAGGATTTACTGTTCCCGTGCAAGGAACCAGCCAGCAACACTGTCCAGGATTGCTTTGGCTGCAGAAAGCCAGCATCTTGCTCTTTCGTGTTAAATAAGTGAGCAAGATGAGGTTTAAGGCCCCGCCCGCTTCAGGGGACTTTTCTGACAGGAGATAGTTTCTCAAGACCTGCTTGGGGAATTGGCCCAAGTATTGTTGGGCCTGGATCTTATGCAACATATCCCTCTGCCCAAACTTGCTTCCTGCCCCAAGTGAGCACCTTTGGCACAGCTAACTCTGTCTCAGCATCTTCTTCCAGAGCACCCACACTGCCACAATGTAGATGCTGTGGGTTGTTAAATGTTTTCACTACCAGCTCTATTTACATCAACCAAGTTGCTTTTAGATCCCAGTGTACTTCACAGCCTCCCATGCTTCTCAACCTAAGCACTCACTGTCCTCTCATTCTGAAGTAACAGCTTCTACCTGCAATGCAGCCAGTCACCATGGCAGGGAAAGTGTGTTTCACACTAACGGTGGAATGTTCTGGCCTGGAAGGAACGCAAGTCCTTTTGCTCGCAATTCATTTCCCAGAGCTAGCCATGTGACCCACCCAAGCACAGAGCAGCCAGGAAGTGCCTGGGAAGAGTACACCTGGGGTGTTTGACAACCACCACAGTGGACCTTCGCTAAAGGTAAAGACTGCTCTTCCGTTTCTGTCTTTAGTACTTTCCCCAGTGACTGAAACATAGGCAACAAAGGCAGACGTCGGGAAATAACATTTCCAAGTCACCTTTATGAACTTTCTCTTTTTTTTTTTCCTTCTTTTACCATCTGGAAACTCCAAAAATGACCATTCATTCACCTGTGTTTTCATGGCTGATTTGTATTGATTAGTGGTTTGATAAAGGTATTGCTATTAGAATTAAGGTAAATTTTATATTTTAGAACTAGAAAGTATTATGCTTAATGAAATAAGCCAGTCAGTGAAAGACAAATACCATATGATCTCACCCATTACAAGACAATAAAGAACAAAACTAACAACAAGCAAAACAGAACCAAATATATGAATACAGTGAATAGGCCTTCAGTGGTCAGGGGGAAGGGGGTTGGGGCGAGAGGGGAGGAAGAGGCAAGGAAGGGGAGCAGTTTAGACAAGAACCTAGTATAAAGGAACCATGGACATGGACAACAGGTGGAATTGACTTTGAGGGGAATGGGTGGGTGGGGAGGGGGACAGAGGGGAGCAAAAAGGGGGTGGATGTAATATAACAACAATAAAATTAAAAAAGAAAGAAAAAGAAAAAAATTTCAAAAAAAAAAGAAATAGAGTATAAAACATTTCAATGCTATTATTTTAAGTGAAATATAGATTTCTAACATGTACATGATTTTTATCAATTTTTTAAGTCCTTAGGGGTCTTCAAGGGTTACTGAGGGTAGCTCTTTCTCCCGCAACATTGAAAAAGAGATGCTAAATTAGGGTTAGAAAGGAGGTGCAGCATGACTTAAATTCATAGCAACCATTTGCGTTATCCCTTTAAGCAAATACCTTTGAAGAAGCAAATTTGGAACATTCCCTACATTGTAGCATTTTTTAATCTTGTTATCAGGGTGGTACAGATAAAGTTCAGAGCAGTGATGCACAGAGGTTCATTCAAGCAGCCAGAGCATAGGGTGATGCATTTGGGAGAAGTAATGAGCCAAGTGAAGTTGTACCAACCTTTTCCTCAAAGCGCTGGTTTAAAACAGAACACTATACTTGGCCCAACATTTGCTCTTCCTAAAATGTGTCTACGGAATCATCATTAATGACTTCACTTTGATTTTTCTTGTATAGCTAGAGATTTTAGACATCATTATCAAAGCAATGCATTTTAACACCGTAGCAACGGACATAGAGGAGTTGGAGTCATGCATAAACAGATATGGAAAGAGTGTGCCTTCTAGTACTCACAGCCAATGTTCCCAGCCCATCATCAGACAAGTCCAATTCTTGTCCCACATAAAGACACCAGGCATGGGGATAAAAGCAAGGCTTCAGAGGTTGTAAAAATCCTGTCTGACCTGTGTCCATTCCTTGGTATTGAGGCAACAGAAAGAAATGTTATTACCCAAGGTTTCATGTGACATAAGAACAAGGGAACTTCAAGCATTCAGATTCTAAAACTTGAAAACATCAGATCCGGGCTGAGAGAAGCAGGAAGAGATGAGTTGAGGCAGTAAGAGTAGGGAGTCTGGGAGCATAACACAACACAAGCTTACAGGAGTTACGGGTAATAGTCTTGGAGTAGGTGCTCTTGACACTCCACGTAGCAAGACCAATCCCAGTATGGGTGGACTAAGGCATAAGATCTGGCCAGATATGGATAGAGTAAGACAATGGACACAAAAATAAACCAGTGTGGGGCCAGGGTTTAGCATCAGAAAGCAGAGAAAAAGAAAAAAACCCCACAGATATGGTATAAAGACCCAGGGTTAATGCTAAAAGGAATGATGAACAATTATGCCAGGTATGCCCCAGGACCTAGGATACAGGTGGAAGGAAATCCAGGTCATTAATTTCCTACAATAGCACAGCTCCCACTGGTTCCCTTTTTAATGGTCCAGAATTCTTTTTGTCCCTTTTCTGCCTTAAATCTAAAGATAATTTCTAAAATGAATGCAAGAAACAATGCACAGGTATAAACAACATAAAGTCTAAGGCTCAACCACTGCGGCTGCATGAGAAACAGTGAGCATGGTGCCGATGATTACAAGTTGGGAGAGTGAGAATGCCTGAGTGCATGCCACTAGCTATTTTCAAGCATTGATTTTGGGCCATTCCCTGTGCAAAGTGCCCCAAAATCCAACTCAGGGCATATAGTAGGTGCTCAATAAACACTTTTTGAATGAAGGCATCACTGGTCTTTGTTCTGAAAGAGTTCATGGGCCTACGAACAGAACACAAAGCATATCTATGAAGCATTGGCTGCCTGCTCCAGTCAACAGACAAAGCAAGGTAGAAGCCCCTTCTATGCTGTTCTCTCAGCTTCCCTGGTGAGGAGCAGGAATCACTTGGTAATTGTCAGCAAAATCAGTCACCCTGGTGTAATGACAGGGAGACTTTTGACAGAAGTATAGATGTTGCTTAATGGATTAAGTCGGCGTGAGGCTGAGGGAGCTTTGAGGGAGGTGCCCAGAATTGTACATCCTAAAAAGCACAGCCACATTCCCCAGCACTGCTGGATTTCACAAGGGAGAAACCCCTAGAGTCGCAGCAATCACAGAAGCACTATGGTCAGCCCTGCAAAAATCTGAGCAGGTAGTCAAATGGCCTGCATAGATCTGGACCTGTTTGGCAGGTCCATGAACTTGAGAGTAAAGGTCTTTCTTCCATGCTTCTTCTCTTGAAAACAAAAGAAAGCCATCCATTTGGTACCCAAAACAGGATTTGCAAGGCTTTCTCTGTTCTCATTTTTCAAATGACCTGAGGGGTTTGGGTGGGGACTTGTCAATTATTCACATTAATATAAAAGTTCACAACTCCATCTGACATTGGCCTCTTGACCCCAAACTCAAGTTACCTGAACTGATGGATGGCTAGTATGGAAGTGAAAATGAATCATCACCAAGGACTCCCTAAAGTCAGGACACTATCACTGGGGCACTAGGCCAGATAACTTCACCTCTGAGGCATGCTGGAAGTCTGGGCAAGAATGGAGAATGAGCTGAAGTCCAGGATAACAGAGAATCTAGGTGACAGGGAAGTCAGTCATTCACACCACCAAGTCCTACAGAGGTAAAGCAAACTCATGTTGCATTTGAGCCAGCATTGGCACCTTAGGGTAATTATCTGAAGGTAAGGTTGGAGGTGAAGGAAAATTACTTTTTTTGTTTGTTTGTTTTTTAGAGAAAAAATTTTTAAAGATTTTATCTATAATTTCCAAAGAGAGAGGAAAGGAGAGAGGCAGAGAGGGAGAGGGACATCAATGTATGATTAGCTTTGACCTGCCTCCAGCTACGGACCTGGATGGAGAGCTGACTTGCAACCTGATTAGGTGCCCTGGCTGGGAATTGAACCAGCAACCTTTGGGTTCACAGGCTGGCACCTATCCACTGTGCTACCAATCAGGGCAGAAAATTACTTTTAATAATAGTTACTCCTACCCTGGCTGGTGGCACAGTCAGTGGATAAGGCACTGGCCTGTGAACCCAAAGGTCGCTGGTTTGATTCCTAGTCAGAGCACAAAAGCAGGTTGCAAAACAGGTCCCCAGCCAGGTCCATAGCTGGAGGTGGGTGCAAGGCAATCAATCATACATTGATGTTTCTCTCCCTTTCTTCCTCCCTCCCTGCCCTTCTCTCTAAAAATAATGAGTAAAATCTTTTTTAAAATAATACATAAGTAATGATGGCTCTCAACATCAAGATGAAAATGGAGGACCAGACACCATGCAGTGGTCAGTAAACAACCAAACCCGTTAAGGAATGATGCAGGTGCAAAACATAAATAGATTTTAAGAAGCTCAAGGAGTTAGGAAAATAAAAATGTTGCCTTGCATTCCCATCATAGGCAGTTGACAACTAAAATCTGAGACAGAAGCAGGACTTTCTCAAAGCTGTACCATTAGCAAATAGAAAAGCAGTACTGGCTATAGTCTCTCTGTAGTTTGACTCCTGTGTAAGGAAGGTTGGCTCATGGGCATCCCTTGCATGATGATGACCTTGACCAGTATTTCTTGCTTTTTCTCCTGGCACCCAGCACCTGACTTAGGCTCTGGCCATAGGAAACTTGCTTGATGAATAAACCATCTCTCATCCAGGTTTCTTTGCTTATGCTGCTCTTGATTTTTTAATATTTCTACCAGGATTACTCCTGAGCATCCTTCAAAATTCAGCCTCAGAGGTTTCTATTTACACATCCACAACCTTTCAAATTTCTAATGTTTCCCTCCCCTGTTAACCAGAGTGCTTTGGACTTATCCCCTGTACACACACTTTTTGATTCTTTATTATTGATGGTTATTTGTTCCTCTAACCTGTGAACTCAGTCAACCTGGACTGTACATCTGTCTTCAAACCACAGAGCTGGGATTGATGCCCAACACATTAATAAGTAAGTGCTGAATAAATATTTGTTGGCTATGCAAATGGGGGAAAAAAGATGGAAAGTTACTAAGGCTGGGATCTCAGAAACATCATAAAATTTAGAAAAGAAATTCTAAAATCTTTCATTTCACAATTGTAGGGAAAGATTCTAATAATCTTCAGGATGTATTTATTACTTCATCTATTTGATTTGAATGCAGTTCAACAAGGATGCCATCTCTAAGAAGACCTCAGTTTCAGGACAACCATTTGGAAGAAGTTCACTGATTTGGATGCTTGTGTTTGCTGAAACTAGTTTCATTATTTAGACACTTTCCTAGTTGTGAGTTTGTTTTGCTTCAACCACTAGGAAAGTAATAGAAGAATCTGAGATCTACAAAATCACAGAACCGTAGAACACAATGGTTAGACTCTGATAAGCTGTGAAAGGGACTTCCGCAGGCAACAACACATCATCACTATTTTTGAACTTTCTAAAGTGATGTATGAGCAACAGAGATGGGGGGAATCGCATGAGTATCATGCTGTATACAACATCTACAAAGCTCTTTCAACCATTTCCTCATCAATGGGTTCGCTGCATTTTGGGTCTAACCAATCTTGCAAGCTCCCCAAGAGACCCAAGTTTCATCATAGAAAGAGTCAATAATGAATCCCAAGGTTCAAAACCTCAATTTTTAACCAAGGTCCCAGGAAAAATATCCCATGACTCCCATGACTTCCATTTACTTGTAGAATCAGGGAAACAAGTTTAAGCTCCTTCTAAATTTATACTCTCAGAATATTTTCCTGACACATCCAGATCCAAACCCCAAATACTTTCTTAAAATTAATTTTCCTAGCCCTGGCTGGTAGCACAGTGGATAAGGTGCCAGCCTGAGAACCCCGTCTCTGGTTCGATTCCCAGCCAGGGCTCATAACCGGGTTGCAAGCCAGGTCTCCAGCCAGGTCGGTAGCTGGAGGCAGGTGAAAGGCAACCACACACTGATGTCTCTCTCCCTCTCCTCCTCTATCCCTATCCCTGTCTCTAAAAATAATAAATAAAATATTTTTTTAAAAAGTTAATTTTCCTCCTAATATTAAATCTTGAAACTTGAAAAATTATTTCCTAGTTTCCATATTATTAGAAAGATACAATTGAAAAGTTAATATGAAAGAGTTGAAAATCCCCAAATTAACTTCATTTTCTTTTTCATTTTTCTAGAAAACAACCTTTTTATTTATGTTTGGCTAACATGTACCTGAGAATGAGTTTGTATTTAATGACTGTACGGTACTTCAGACAGAAGAATGGAGAAAAGGCTCTAAAAATATTAATAAAGTTAATGATGATGTAGTATGTTCAAGTAGATTTCAGAACTCATACCATGTTTTCATTTCCTTTAATTCACACAGGCTGGTAAGGGTTGTTAGATGAATAGGCAAGATTGTTTCCTGGAATGAGCAAAAGTTATAAAATTAAACACACCTAGCCTCCAATTTCAGCAGAGCCATTGATTAGTTCTGTGATCTTCATTTGGTGGCTTGATGTGTCCCAGCATCCATTTCTTTCTAGGTGAGATAATGATACCAATCTTCTGCCCAAGTCATTCACTCAATAAGCATGTGCTGAACATCTACCTTTTTCCAGGTACTTGTATAGATTTGGGATACAGTAATGAAAAGATACATTCTTTTTTTTTTTTTTTTTTAAAGATTCCATTATTCTTCAGAGAGAGGGGAAGGGAGAGAGGCAGAGAGAGAGAGAAACATCAATGTATGGTTGACTTTCACCTGCCTCCAGCTATGGATCTGACTGGAGACCTGGCTCGCAACCTGGTTATGTTGCCCTGGCTGGGAATCGAACCAGTGACCTTTGGGTTCACAGGCCGGCACCTTACCCACTATGCCACCAGCCAGGGCTAAAAGATACATTCTTAAAATGAATATAAAAAGTAAATGAATTAACATGCATAAAGTTCTTACCACACAGCAGATGCTCAATGAATGTGATGTTCCCCTACAGTTCTGTTTTATAGGTGAAGATATTAAGTTTAGAGTGTTTATTTGAGTTATATGTGACTCACATATCATGGTCATGCACCTAGTAAGTGACCAAAAGTCACACTTAAAACGAGGCATAACATTCAAAGTCCTGACAGGAAACTGGACCCTCAGCTGGGATTTTGGAAGAGGTTTTGTAAGGATTGTGCTATTTACAGAAATGTTTGTCACGTTAAGGGAACATTCAAAAGGATTGCTGATATACCTGGGGTCCAACATTAGCCAGAAACACTTAATAGCCCCTGGTCCTGTAGGGGACAGAGGAAGAGGGTGTGGAAGAGAAGGTCCACCTGCAGAGCTGTGGCTATGGAAGAACACAGCCCCTGCCAAACCCACTCTGAAGCAGAGAGGAAGCAGAGAGAATGACACTTTGGGCTTGCTCTTCTCCAGAACTGAATCTGAGTTTCACAGAAGAGCAGAAGGTGTACTGGCTTTAGGTTCCGGGTATTTCACCATGCATCACTTCTGTGCCCACTGCTGAATTTATGCCAAATAGGGGCTAGTGATGAGGCAAGTCAACTATAATGCCAGCTTATTTGGGTTTCATGCCCAGCTCATCCATTTACTATTTATTTTACAATTAGTCAAGTTTCTTAGACTCTTGTGCTCCATTTCTTCATCTAAAAAAATAGCGTAATAATGCACCTATCTCTAAAGCTATTATAAGGATTTAATGGTTGAGATCCAAAAGTGCTTAGAATAATGAGTATTCAATAAGTGTGCATATTTTAAGTTATATAACTATCCTCAGTCTCAATTTCTTCATCTGCGAAAAGAGTGGGCATTTTATCAATCTCCTAGGGCTGTAAAAATTACAGGGAAAAATGTGTGCAAAAGGTCTTAGCACAAGGTCCAGCATATAAGAAGCTTACATCATATTTTTCCTTATTGTTTTCTTTTTCCTTGTCTCTAACACAAACCTGACTTCACAGCCAAAGCAAGCCCATTCATATTAGGGTTAAGTAAGGATCCAATAAGAAAATATATACATATACATTAATATATACACATACAAGTTGTGTAAGGATTTTATACACACGTACATGGTGGGGCAAATGAAGGTTTAAGTTGTGAGTATGCAAAGTGTAGAGTTTATTCTTGTATTATTTATTAATATTGTACTATTTTCCATAGAAACAGCAGTAAACCTACTTTTGCCCCACCCTGTAGATGTGTGTATACTTACATTTATATACAGTAATATATTATTCTCCATAAAAATGTTCTTCACATGGTGAAGCCCCTGCAAATGTTTATTTCTCTTCTCTCTCTTTCCCCTTCCCAGGAAGCTTGGGAACTGACCAAAGGAGAGAAACTTGGATACTGCCTAGGAGACGATGGCATCCATCTTTAAAACAAAGCATTAGTTTGACTACTCAGTCTATCCTTCTGTGCTTCAGTTTGTTCATCTGCAAAGGGAGAGGTCTAAGGGACCTACAATAATAGATTAGTCTGGCTGAATTTGGCTAGAATGAACATCACAGAACTAGAGATGCCAAAGAGGAGGGCAGAGCCTGTGCTCTGATCATGTCACTCCTGAGCTCCATGCTCCTGAGTGCCCACATTGGCCCAAGGCAGGCCCCTCAACGTCTTCCCTCTAATACCTCTATAACCCAGAATGCTACATGGTCAGCCCAAGCCCTTCCCAAGTATGGCATTCTTTATCAGCCCATGAGTGTCTGCTACATATTCAAATTGTGCTGAACTTCCAGCCTTTCAGGTCTTGGCTTATATCTTACTTTATTCTTTGAAAACTGTTTCCTTCATGTCTCTCCTGTAGAAGATGTTGTATTGAAAACTTTCTAGTAGCCAGTTGAACGATTGAGACACCCTCCCACGTACTCCCATTGCTCCTGGTTCATGTCACCATCCTAGTGCCCATTTCACTCTATCTGTGATCACAGAGCGAGCAAAACTTCTCTCCTACTTGCTCATCTACTTTTTGAGAGCAATGAGGGCATCTTAATTCATTTTTGACACTCTTTATTGAAGTTAGCATTGTTGACCTGCCCATATTATATGTTTAATAAGTATTCCTCAATGACTTGGTGAATTAATGAATGGGTTTGAAGACAGATTTTACATGTGAAAATGGTTATGTTTGGAGATAAGAAAAAAATTTTTAAGATTTTATTCATTATTTTTAGAGAGATGGGCAGGGAGGGAGGAAGAAAGGGAGAGAAGCATCAATGTATGGCTGCTTTCACCTGCCTCCAGCTATGGACCTGGCTGGGGACCTGGTTTGCAACCTGGGTATGTGCCCTGGCTGGGATTTGAACTAGGGACTCTCAGGTTCACAGGCTGGTGCCAATCCACTAAGCCAGTTTGTTCTGCTTAGGGCTGGATATAAGAAAAATTTAAGTCATAAACAAGTTCAAAACTTGATTTTTAAATAGCTAAGACCTAGAACCTGCACCTAATCCAATTAAAGCAAAAAATGCAATTGAAAAGTGAGAAAACAAAGGATTTAATTTTGATTTTAGTTGGTCTGGTTGCAGCTTGACCATTATGGACAAGTAAATAACTGTCAGCTCTGGTAAGGTGTAAATGCTAACTAAATATACCAATTTGAATGGTACTTCACTATGTAAATAGTATTGATTTTTTTTTTTTTTTTTTGCTTCTATTAGAGTAGACCATTGTGAGAAAATAGCCTTCCAAGTCAGTGGTTTTAATTTAAGCCTAATTATTTTAATTATTCCCACAGCAATCACATTATATTCCATCTGTATATCGCAGGAGATACTGAGCTTGTGTACACACACACACTCATACCAGAATCCCAGACATTCAGAGATTGCAGCTCCTCACCTCACCATGTGAACCCTCTTCAGATTAAACCCCACCTTCTCAAGGAAAAGCCTTGCCCACCCTCACTCAAGTCCTCTTCTGGAACACTTCCCTGGTTTAGACCCAATGTCTGTATTTGTGTCATCATTTGATTCATGTGTTTAATTCTTGGTTCAAGTAAGGGTGAGGAAATGTGATGCTGATTGGTCTGTAAAGCTTGTTCTGTGTGAGAGGGGTCCCATCTTGAGCTCAGACTGGGCCAAGTATTCATGCACAGACAGGTGGGGCAATGAGAAGACACCTACCTGTATGCACAAAACAAGGGAAACAGTTTTGCACATGCATTTGTGGGGAGTGAAGGCAAGAAGAAGGGTCTTTTATAATTATTGGCCCCTGAGAGGAGGCAAAGGGCTGGTCAGTTGAAGCTACAAGGAAATAAAGTTTATCTTATTAGCAATAACATATTATTACCAACAAAGCAAGCAGCCATATGAGTTGGTGAAATAGCTCTTTATCACTACACATATTTAGGCAAAGTTTAGCTGACTACATAATAAGGTTGCATTTCTCTGGAAAAAGATAGAAAATTACCTCTCTGTGTGTATTATTTATTAACAGCTAAATCTTTTTATTGGCTGAAATGACGTGTAGAATTTTAATAATGACAATGATGTAGATGGTATTAATAACAGAGAAGACTTGTATAGCACTTGCATAATACCTTCCACTATTCTGAGCACTTTAAAAATATTAACCCATTTAATTTTCCCATAAACCTGTGAGGCAAGCATTAATATTATTCCCATTTTACAGATGAGAAACTGGGGCACACAGAGGTCAAGTAACTTGTCTTAGATCTCATAGCTAAAAACCAAGGTCTCACCCAGCCAGCCCAACTCCATGACCCATGCTCTAAACTAACACATTACATCAATTAAAGTGGGATTGGGGGACTCGGAGATTATTGAGGATACCTCAAGGGCTCAGCAACCTTGAGGTACCTCCAATAACTGAGGTCACCTTTAGCACAATGTAGAAAATCATTGAACTAAAAAATCTATAAGGTCAAGAGTAAGCTAAAAAAAACAGACAAAAACCCCACCTTATAGACACAGTCAATAGTCTAGTGATTACCGGAGGGAATGGGGAATGGGAAGAGATAGGAAAAAGTAAAGGGGAACAAATGGTAATAGAAGTAGACTTGACTTGGGGTGGTGAACACACAACATAATATGCAAATAATGTATTACAGAATTGTACACCTCAAACCTATATAATTTTATTAACTTTACATTTTATTAACTTTAAAGTTATCCCCAATAACTCTAATAAACAAATAATTAAATTTTTTATTTTTTTATATTAAAATTTTTATTTATATAAAAATTTAAAAATCTATAAGGTCTCATCTGACTCCAACTTCTAAATGGAGGAACTCACAAATGCAAAGCACAGAGGACTTGGGTTCTGCTGAGTAAAATGAATTTAATCTTATTTACCTGAATGATGCGTCCCAGGAGGGGCTGTCTCTTAGCAGAGATCAGGCTCTGTCTGGCCTGGCTAAAGAGAGAACCACACTGTCTGTGGCCTCTCTTCTTCTTAAGACTTTCCAGTAGATAGAAACTTCCCTCCCAGAGAAAACTCTCTTTATCTTTGGATGACAGATTAGCCACAAGGAACTCATTAGCAAAGTAAAAGGAACGTGGAAGGAGGAAAGGAAGGAAGGAAGGAAGGAAGGAAGGTAAGAAGGAAGGAAGGAAGGAAGGAAGGAAGGAAGGAAGGAAGGAAGGAAGGAAGGAAAGAAGGAAGGAAGGAAGGAAAGAAGGAAGGAAGGAAGGAAAGAAGGGCACAAAGAAAGGTGCCAAACCAAACAGATATGAAGAAAAGGAAATAACATGATGCAACTTTATGTGAGTAATAGCACAATGAACACTGAATGTCAGCGCCCCCCACCCCACCCAGCAGGTGGAGAACACAGACTTCACTTATATAATGTCCCCAACTAGAACAGTCTTCGTGTTCTACCCTCTCTTCTGTCATTTGCTATAACTGGGTAGACACACGAGCCAAGGATCTTAACAAGAATTGAAACTTTATTCCAAAGCTACCATATGCTCTGTTTGAAACCAAGCTCTGCAGCATATGTGCCCAGCAGCAACTGAGTGCAAACAGTTATGACAGCACGTCAGGCACAGAAGGGCTTCATGCATTTGTCTTCAGGAATTCCCAGAGCCCTGCGAAGCATTACAGATGCTGACAGCATGCGTTGGTCCTCAATGGGCCACATCTCAGTTCATGGACTTGGGGGCTAAAATGCTTTAAACTTTCTAAGAATTCATAAATTAAAACAACCCACCCAGTTTACCAACATTAAACAAGCACGTTAGAGAGAACAGAGCAAGATGTGAGAGGTGAAAGAGAGGGATTTTGGAGACCATCAGAGTAATGTTATTTTTCAAATGAAGAAACTACATCCCCAAGGACAATCAGGACTAGCATTTGAATTTCTGGTCACTAACCCAGCACTGCAGGTTGTGGTTTTTTCCCCGCTTCTTATTTCTCCACATGATATAAGTCTTTCCTATGCATTGCACACCCCCTAGTTTCTTTAATCCCTCTCTTCTTTATAGGCTCACAAAGAGATTCAGTCAGCATTGCTGGCCAGCTCTACGGTCCACATATTTTGAAAGAGGACAAAACCTACAAGAGGTCCATTTGATGACAGATAAATTTCATCACAAGAGAAAATTCAATTCTTGTTCATTTTTACATATGACCAATTTTGCTGAAGGTCTAAGCACTCTTTCTCAGGATGAATAAATAATTCCTTGCTCCAACTACTCCCAGGTGACAGGCAGGGTTTCTGATGCCTGCATCTGCTCTGTAAGCAGCTAGGCAGGGCTGAGCTTCTTCTGTCTCCTTGCTGGGTCCATGTAGTCTCTCTCTCTTCTCTTTCTCTCTCTCTTCCTCCCTCCCCTCCTTTTTCTCTCCTTCTCTCCCTGCCTCTCTCATGGTTTTGTGTTCTGTGCTCTAGCTCAGTAACCACAAGCTAACTGCACTATGCTGGTATAAATATGTGAGTGCATGATGGAGCAGAAGGTTTAGGTTAGGCCTTGAGCTTACCCTGAATGTTTAATCATTTTGTCCCATGTTCTTTCCATTGCTGCCGGAGCAACTGTGAAAACAGTGCTGCTTTCCAAGATAAATAATAGTAGTATTAGATTTTACCCACAGAGTTACACAAATATCCATTTGTTTTACTGACATAATGGAACCAAAGATAGATAGATAATAAAGAAATAGATATAGATAGGTGATAGATAAATAGATAAATGATAGATAGATGATTGATAGATAGATGATAGGTAGATGATAGATAAATAGATAGATAGATAGATAACTAGATAGACAGATAGATAGACAAAGCTCTCCCTCACAGTAGAATATAAGGAATATAGTTTTACAATGAAAAAACTTGGTGGATGCCAACTTTACTGAGTGATTGAGGTAAGCAATATCAGTAATAGATATACAACATCATCAACCCTTGGGCATGATGTACAAAGGACACTATAGCATTTTTGTGGCATTTTTAGCAAAAATACATGACAACTCTAATGATAAGAAAGCATTACATAAATCTAAATTGAGATGCATTCTACAAAATAATTGATCAATAGAAATGCCAAAGTCATGAAAGATAAGGACAAACTGTTACAGACTAGAGGCACTAAGGAGAGAAAACAACTAAATTCAATGTAGGAACTTGAACTAAACCTTAAAGGAGAAAAATGTTATTGGAAAAACTGGTGAATTTTTAAATAAGGTTGTCACTTAGTTAACAATTTTGTATCAATGGTAGTCCTCTGGTTTTGATAATTGCACTATAATTATGCAAGAAGTTAACACTGTTTGCTTTAGAGGAAGCAGGTAAGACAGAAGGGAAACCTTCACATTATTCTTACAACTTGGAAATCTAAAACTAGTTCAAAATAAAATGTTTTTTAAAAAGAATATACTACTTTGACTTCCATTCTGCTCTTCTACCTTGAGTGTGTCTTCCAAAAGTATGACTGTCCCTGGTGGTGATACTAACAAAATAACAGCCAAACCTAATGTAGATTTCCTTGGGAGTTTATAACAAAAATAACAGCAGGGAGTTCTTTAAACTGTTCCCCCAAACTGCTGTCCGTAGATGTCAAGAAGGAAGATAAAACTAGTAATGAGCCTTACACTTGGCTTCTCCAGTCCCATCAACATGATTCTGATAACAGCAATGTCTACAGAGGAAATGGCAAGAAATTAGTCTTGCCAAACCAGTTGTGCCTTGAAGTTAGAGGGCCTGTATAACATTGATTAGCTTTTAAAATACATGTAATGCCACCTTTATTGCTTATCCCCTAAACTCGTAGCTTTACTATACTTTGATTTCACTCACAACAGTCTTTACCAAGGATAGAATTTTCCAGAAATGTAATTCCAGAAAGATGGGGTAACACATGCGGATGGGCTGGCTCTATGATGAGCCACATTTAGGACCATTTTGTATAAAGAGGCTTCATTTGTACATAATGGAAGGTGACCTAAGATTTCTTAGAAAGGAGCCCAAGAATGCCATATAAAGACAAACTACATTGTGTTCTGGACATACAATTAACATAGTTAATCACCTGTTGGGGCAGCTATCATTAGACTAATTTTTTTAAATGATAAAATGGCTCCCCGGGCCAGAAGAGGAGGAGAGACCCGTGGGGAGCAGGAGCAGGGGAGTGGGGAAGTGAACCAGCTGGGGTGGCGAGAGGGCCGAAAACGGAGCCGCTGCACCACCAGGGAGAGGGCAGCTCAGAGCCCCAGTGAGGGGGAGGCCCAGCCACACGCACCCCCACCGGCATGCAGGCTCCCACAAAATCTCAAAATTGCATGCCAAGAATATGCGACAAAGGCTGGAGGGGGAGGAGAAGTGCTAGCCAGCAAGCTGCACTGCGGATGCACTGGAGAGCCAGGCACCCATCACAGAGACCATGATGAAAAATTCCTCAAAGAGCTGGACTGCTTGGAGGGTTAGCCTTAGCCTGGGGGAGCCAGGTGCTGTTAGTGGACAGGGGCTACCTCCTCCGGGAGCTGTGGGGGTAGGGTCAGTCAACACAGGAGCCAGCAAGGTTGCAGGACACCCCGCATTGGAGCCAGGTGCCCACCGCAGGCAGGAACCTCCCCTAGGAGCTGGAGGGGGAGGAGCAGCCATAGACATCACATAAGCACCCTGCAGGTCATCATACCGAACCAGTGAGAGAAGGGAGGGCCCCAAAACACCAGTAGCATAGAAACTCAGCTAGGCTACTGGAGGCCCAGGCTACCTGGGGGCTGACATGCAGAATCAGCCCTGACTGTGACAGCCATAGGCCCTGCCACTCTAAGACCACACAGCTAGACTGTAGACTGCAGAGACCTGACCAAGAAAAAGAGGCAGCCTCAGGAAATGGATCGCTGCTAATCTCAAGCACCTGAGTTACACCGAGAGCTACATGAACTATTAATCCCTAACATATCCTTTTCAAAAGCTACTTCCAAGCCTCAAAATTAGTGCACCTTATGTAAATACTGTTTATATCATAGTGTATCCCAACTCACATATTTTTACTCCTCCTCCATCTCCTAAATACCCACCTAAATACCCAAGACCCTCCTTCTACTCTTGTTTAAAAGTCTACTCACTCTCCTGCTACAATTCATTCCCAGTCCTCAATCTAAGTATTCCTCCCCTCCCCAGCTGCTTAAACCCTTTCTTTCTTTCTTTCTTTCTTTCTTTCTTTCTTTCTTTCTTTCTTTCCTTTTGTTTTTTTTTTTTGTTTGTTTGTTTGTTTGTTTGTTTTGTTTGTTTTTGGTTTGGGGGTTTTTTTGTTTGTTTTTTGGGGTTTTTTTTTGCAGGTGCACCATTAGGGACTACACATTCTTTTTTTCTGCTAAAAGCACACAAGTCCTGGCTCCACCTGGACCAATCAGAGCTCATTAAGGGTGGACAGAGAGGTACATGCAGCAACTATATATATATATATATATATATATATATATATATAGGCTTATACTGTTCACTCGCACTTGAGGCTTTCTGATTCTCCCCCTCTTCATTTCTATAAAATAGATAAGTTGGCTTTCTCTCTCGTATCCCTGCTACCTTTGCTACTCCTTTGCACCCTTCAAAATTATCTATACTTTAGTCAACTTAATCATTTCCCCCCTCATACAACAGTCTTATCATATCTACATCCCTATTAAGACTGGCTCAGTTGCAGCTGAGTGTAAGATTAAAAGTGGGGGTTACCATGTAGGATATGGGTATATAGCTAGGTTCATAGGCAGTTGAAAGGAGGATTAAAGGAGAAAGATATCTTTGAAGGTCTGGTTATTTTGCCTGGATTAGTGGTTCTGTATTAGGAGCAGCTCAAAAACAGTGTATAAGATGGAATAAGAAGGAGTGTCTCTTAATCAGCCAATTGGAAGAAAAGGAGCAACACATACAACCAATATAAAATACAACCAGACAGCCCAAGTTAACACTGTAAAGGCCACCCCAAGAGCAACAAGTGGAGGAAATCTAGTAGACTGCAACACTGAACTCCACAAATCTCCTAACACAGAAGGGTGCTCCACAAAGGCAGGGAAGCAAAGCAGATTAATCCAAGACAAAAACAAACAACAGCAGACACCGAAAATGGGGGAAAAAAAGAATCAGTCCATCACCAAAAGGAAAGGAAGAATCTCCAGAAAGATCACTAAATGAAACAGAGGAAAACAAACTATCAGATATGGAATTCAAAAGAATGATGATAGAGAAGCTCAACGAGCTCAGCTGGCTCAAAGAAAACTATAAACAATCCCGGGGGAACTACAAAGAACTCCAGGGAAGCTACAAGGAAGTTACTGAGAGCTACACCAGTATCAAAAAGGACTTAGAAACTATAAGTAAGAGCCAGGAGGAAATGAAAAATACAATTTCTGAATTGAAGACTACAGTAGAAAGAGTCAAAACTAGGCTAGAGGAAGCAGAGTACCAAATCAGCGAGTTGAAGGACAATTTAGAAAAATATTCCAAGACAGTACAAGAGAATAAAAAAAGATTGAAAAAGAATAAAGAGGTTTTAAGAGGGCTGCAGGACAACATGAAATGCAATAACATCCATATAGGGATACCAGAAGGAAAAGAGAAACAAGGAATGGAAAGCCTGTTCAGAAAAGTAATGATAGAAAATTTCCCTACCATGGTGAGTGAAAATGTTACTCAAGTTCAGGAAGCACAGAGGGTCTCAATGAAGATCAACCCAAACAGACCAACTCTAAGACACATTATAATGAAAATGGAAAATTTCAGAGACAAAGAGAATCCTAAAAGTATCAAGAGAGAAACAGCAAATAACATATAAGGGGGCTCCGATAAGGCTATCAAGTGATTATTCAACAGAAACAATACAAGCCAGAAGGGAATGGCAAAAAGTACTCCAAGTAATGGGAAACAAAGGCCTGCAACCAAGAATACTCTACCCAGCAAGGCTATCATTCAAAATGGCAAGAGAAACAGGAGTTTCCCAGACAAAAGAAGTCTAAAAGAATACATCTCTACCAAGCCAGCATTGCAAGAAATGCTAAAAGGTCAGCTTTAAAAAAAAAAAAAATGAAGAAACAGAGAGACAAAGAGGAACACAGGTACAAATTAGGAAAATGGCAAGAAATAAGTATCAATCAATAATAAACTTAAAGGTAAACAGATTAAATGTGCCAACCAAAGACATAGGGTAGCCGAATGGGTAAGAAAACATGACCCACATATATGCTGTCTTCAAGAGACCCACCTCAGAACAAAAGATCAACACAGATTGACAGTGAAGGGATGGAAGAATATATACCAAGCAAATGGACATGAAAAAAAGGCTGGAGTAGCAATACTTATTTCAGACAAAATAGATTTTACAATGAAGTCCTTAAAAAGAGATAAAGAAGGACATTTCATAATATTTAAGGGAACAATCCATCAAGAAAAAATAACTCTCGTAAACATAGACACAACCAATATATAAGGAAAATATATAAGGAAAATCTTGGAGGACTTTAAGAAGGCTAAAGACAGCAACACATTAATAGTAGGGGATTTTAATACCCCACTATCAACAATGATCAGATCTTCCAGACAGAAAATCTCTTAAGATATTGTGATATTGAACAACACTCTAGAGGAAATGGACCTAACTGATATATACAAAGTCTTTTACCCAAAAGAAGCAAAACACACATTCTTTTCAAAAAATGCACATGGATCATTCTCTAAGATAGACCACATGGTAGGTCACAAGACAAGCCTCCACAAATACAGGAAAATTGAAATCATATAAAGCATCTTCTCAGATCACAATGGCTTGAAACTAGAAACCAATTGCAAGGGAAAAAACCAAAAGCACTCTAACTCATGGAGACTGAATAATATGCTTTTAGTAATGAATGGGTTAACAATGAGATCAAATATGAAATCAAAAGGTTTATGGAAACAAATGACAATGAATGCACAACAGTTCAAAACTTCTGGGACACAGCAAAGGCAGCCCTCAGAGGGAAATTTATAGCTATACAGGCCTACCTAAAAAGGTCACAAGAAGTTTATACAAACAACCTAACCATAAAGCTGCAAGAACTAGAGAAGCAACAACAAACAATGCCCAGAGCAAGTAGAAGGAAGGAAATCATTAAAATCAGAGCAGCACTAAATTACTTAGAGATGCAAACTACAATTGAAAGAATCAACAAGTCCAGGAGCTGGTTCTTTGAAAAAATAAAATTGACAAGCCTTTATCCAGACTCAACAAGAAAAAGAGAGAGAGGGCCCAAATAAACAGAATCAGAAACAGAGGAGAAATCACAACTGATACTTCAGGAATACAAAAGATTGTAAGAAATTACTACAAACAACTATATGACAAGAAATAAGACAACCTGGGTGAAATGGACACATTTCTGGAAATGTACAATCTACCAAAACTGAATCCAGAAGAAGCAGAAATCCTGAATAGGCCAATAACAACTAGTGAAATTGAAGAAGTAATCCAAAATCTCTCAAAGCACAAGAGACCTGGACCAGATGGATACATAGGTGAATTCTACAAAACATTTAAAGAAGAGCTAACTCCTATCCTTCTCAGCTTATACCAAAAAAAAATACAGGAAGAGGGACGAAGACTCTCAAACTCTTTCTATGAGGCCAATATTATTCTAATCCCAAAACCAGGTCAAGATCCAACTAAGAAAGAAAACTATAGGCCAACATTTCTGATGAACATAGATGCTAAGATTCTCAACAAAATATTGGCCAACTGGATTCAGCAGTACATTACAAAGATCATACACCATGATCAAGTGGGTTTCATCCCAGGGATGCAAGGATGGTACAACATTCGTAAATCAATCAATGTAATACACCACATCAACAAATTGAAATATAAAAACCATATGATCATATCAATAGATGCTGAAAAAGCATTTGATAAAATACAGCAACTATTTATTATAAAAACCCTCAGCAAAATGGGAACAGAGGGAGCGTACCTCAACATCATAAAGGCCATCTATGAGAAACCTGAAGCCAACATTATACTCAATGGCCAAAAACTAAAAAGCTTTCCCCTAAGATCAGGAATGAAACAAGGTTGTCCACTTTCTCCACTTCTGTTCAACATGGTCTTGGAAGTTCTAGCCATAGCTATCAGAGAAGAAAAAGGAATCAAAGGTATCCAAATTGGAAAGGAGAAAGTCAAACTGTCATTATTTCCAGATGATATGATAGTGTACATATAAAGCCTGATAGACTGCACCAAAAACTTACTAGACCTAATAAGCAAATTTAGCAAAATAGCTGGACATAAAGTCAATATCCAGAAATCAAAAGCATTTTTATATACCAATAATGAAACACCAAAAATAGAAGTGAGAAAACAAATCCCATTTACCATAGCAACAAGAAAAATAAACGACTTAGAAATCAACTTAACCAAGGAGATAAAAGACCTGTACTCAGAAAACTACAGAACATTGAAGAAAGAAATTAAGGAAGATACAAATAAATGTAAGCATATACCATGTTCATGTATGGGAAGAATTAATATCATTAAAATGTCCATGCTACCCAATCTATAGATTCAATGCAATCCCAATTAAAATACCAATGACAGACTTTACAGAAACAGAAAAAATACTTCAAAAATTTATATGGAGCATAAAATACCCACAAATAGCCACAGCAATCTTGAGAAAGAAGAACAAGGTAGGAGGAATCACAATACCGGACTTCAAACTATACTACAAGGTTACTGTCATCAAAACTGTCTGGTACTGGCATAAGAATAGACATACAGAACAATGGAACAGAATAGAGAGCCCAGAAATTAACCCAATACTTTATGGTCAATTAATATTCGACAAAGGGGGAAGGAACATCCAATGGAGTAAAAACAGTTTCTTCAACAAATGGTGTTGGGAGAACTGGACAGCAACATGCAAAAAGATAAAACTAGACCACCAATTTACACCATACACCAGAATAAACTCAAGATGGATAAAGGGCTTAAACATAAACAGTGCCACCATAAAGGTCCTGGAGAAAAATATAGGCAGTAAAATTTTAGATATCCTATGCAGAAATATGTTTACTGATACTTCACCCAGGGCAAAGGAAATAAAAGAACAAATCAACAAATGGGACTATATCAAATTGAAAAGGTTCTGTTCAGCTAAAGAAAATACCAGCAAAATTCAAAGGGAACCAACTGTATGGGAAAACATATTTGCCAATGATACCTCAGACAAGGGTCTGATCTCCAAAATATATAAAGAACTAATGTGACTCAACACCAGGGAGACAGACAGCCCAATTAAAAAATGGGCAAAGGACCTGAACAGACAACTCACTGAGGAAGACATACAAAGGGCCCAGAGGCATATGAAAGAATGCTCAACATCACTAGTCATCAGAGAGATGCAAATTAAAACCATAGTAAGATACCACCTCACACCTGTTAGAATGGCAATCATCAACAAATCAACAAACAACAAGTGTTGGCGAGGATGCGGGGTAAGGGGAACCCTGGTGCACTGATGGTGGGAATGTAGGCTGGTGCATTCACTATGGAAAACAGTATGGAGTTTCCCTAAAAAACTAAAAATGGGACGGCCTTTTGATCCAGCAATTCCACTACTAGGAATATACCCAAAGAATCCTGAAACACCAATTCAGAAGAACCTATGTGCCCTATGTTTATAGCAGCACTATTTACAATAGCCAAGTGCTGGAAACAGCCTAAGTGTCCAAAAACTTTGGAACATTTACACAATGGAGTACTACACAGCAGAAAGAAAGAAGGAACTCCTACCCTTTACAACAACATAGATGGAACTGGAAAGTATTATGCTTAGTGAAATAAGCCAGTCCGTGAAGGACAAATACCATATGATCTCACCCATTACAGGACAATAATGAACAAAACTAACAACAAGCAAAACAGAACCAGATACATGAATACAGTGAATAGGCCTTCAGTGGGCAGGGGGAAGGGGGACAGGGGGATGAGGAAGAGGCAATGAAGGGGGAGCAGTTTAGTCAAGAACCTAGTATGAAAGAACCATGGACATGGACAACAGGTGGGATTGACTTTGGGGGGAATGGGTGGGTGGGGAAGGAGACAGAGGGAAGTAAAAAGGGGATGGATGTAATGCAACAACAATAAAATTAAATTTTAAAACTTGAGATTCAGTTTTTACACAGCTGATCAGTACTGGGAACTGAGATCCAAATTCTAATTCTTCTGCTTTGAAAGCCATGTCAGTCCCTTTCTTGTAAGAAGATATCCAAATTATCAACTCTCTCATCACTTTAGAGATAGGATCAAGGTGATTCAGGCAAAAGAAGAGCTTAAAATAATCCAGAGACCTTTGGTGTGCGAGGATGGATGTTGTTTGTGCTGCTGTGGCAGAATTATCTGAGCATGTGATGTTCTCCAGCTGTTGTTTCAGTGAGCAGTTACTCCCTGTCCAAGGAACCCCAAGAGGATCAAGAAGACAACCCTAATAAGCTCTCTGTAGACACAGAAGCTCCCTTCTACAGGTGGTGACATTTAGCTTAAACTTGAGAAGTGAGTTACACAGCCAAAAAGCTCAGGCACTGGGTTCCAGGTAGAGAAGGCAACACATACAAAGGTTCAAAAACATGAACTGGAAAGGACTGTTAATAGCACAGTATGGATAGCAAAAAGGGACATTTTTCATGGTGCCTATGTGCATGTAAAAAGCATAAGCAGAGTTCAGGCACCATTATTGGAACCTTCATAGAACTTGGAGTCGGACCAGGAAGACACAACTGCCACACGGGAAGCTGCTGAGTTTTAAAATTAACAGTAAAACTCACCTCTGGATGCACTGTAACCCACCTCTGAAACATCTTACCATCTCCAGTGCCTTCTCTTCATTCTCTCAGCCTCTACAGTGCAGTCAATTAAAAAAATAAGGGATTGAAAATCTGTCTATGTCTTAGTATTCATTGGGTTGAAAACCTAGGGGTTACTTTATATTTTTAAGCAAAAAAATGGTATATTAAAAAAAACTCTTATTCCTTCCAATTGAGCCCCTTAATATAAAAGTTTGATTCAAGCCAGTGGATTTGCCAATTTTACTCTGAAAAAAAAGAAAGAAAGAAAGAAAGAAAAACAAGGCATCTTACCGTGTGTATATTGTATACCATCTTAATCAACGATGGACTAAACACCAAGCAGTGGAAAGTGGTATTACTATTCACTGTCAACTATGGTGTCTTAGGCACTAGACATAATAACAGTGAAGATTTATTGAATGCTCCCTCTGCTTTGGGCCACAGAGCTAACTGATTCAGAGGGATCTTCACAACCACCCCAAGACAAAGGTCCTAGAACTATTATCCTCAATCTGTAAGAAGAAACTGAGGTATAAAATGGTTAAGTAAGCTGTCCAAGAACACCAATGAGTAAGTAGCAGAACCAAGCATTGACCCCAACTACATCTGACACCACGGAGTTCATGTGATCTGCCTGAAAGCTCTACAATGTAGTGAATGATCATCCTGTGGCAGAGGTGTGCCCCTCACCTCACCAGGCCTCATAGGTTATAGGTGAAATTGAAGATCACTATTATGAGTGTAGCACACTCCAGCTCCCATTCAATTTGGTTATGAGTCCTCCAACTTCCTATATGAGGAGATATGATCAGTCAGAAAGAGCAGTGGAGCATTTGAGCTTTCATAAAAAGAGAACTAGGTGCTTCCTAACATGAAGAGGCCACCTGGTAGGTGGTTCAACCCGCTGGGACCCAGGTGTCTCCACTGCTGGGACACAGAGCAGCACGTCACACTTCTAAGGACATGTAAGGAGGCATGCCGTGAAGGGCAAACTGAATGAGGGCAGAAGATGCATGTCAGGGAAAGAGCCTCTATTCTAGCTGCCTCCCCATGAGTATCCAGTCTTCACACTCCAGCACTCATGCAGGGTGATCTAAGATTTCGAGTTGGGACACCTTGCCCAGGACGCATAGCTGATGAGAGGTGGAATAAACTCTCCCCAAAACTGTTTCTTTCCTAGTCTGCTGTTCTGTCATCTGAGTCATACCGCCTTTCAGCTGATGCTTGCAACCTCATGGGAAAGATAAGAGGGATGCTTAAAAGTCACTCTGCCATAAACAAGTCCATCAACCTCCAAACCCCGGGTTCTTTCTCCTCCCCCTCATAATAGGGACGTTCTAATCTCTTCCTCCAAAAGGCTTGATAAGATTAAATGAGGGGCTACGTGTGTTAGCCAGAGGAAACAAGGTCAGGGCAAAAGGAGGTCAAATTGGAGTTTAGATTCCAGGAGAATC
Source organism: Noctilio leporinus (assembly GCA_004026585.1). Lineage (NCBI taxonomy): Eukaryota > Metazoa > Chordata > Mammalia > Chiroptera > Noctilionidae > Noctilio > Noctilio leporinus. Next base: position 177,582 of record PVIW01002504.1, on the reverse strand, counting down.
AAATAACCCTTACTTGTCTTTTGCTTGGAGAAAGGACAAAAAAGCGGGGATAGAGAAACAAGGACACAAAAGAGAAGAGAGGTGGGGAAATTTTTTTTTAAGGAAGAAATTAAGGACCTGCAGACCAGCCAAAGCTCCTCCAACACCTGTCATTCCCCTTTATTGGGTTCACCATGCCTTTCTCTCCTTCCTGGGGTAAATCTGCCACCAACTTTCTAGGGAGGTTCAAGAGCCATTTGTTACTAATTGCATGAAATAGTTAAATCAAGCATTGTTAAGATGCTGGTTTAGCAAAAGTATGGAAATGATGGGTGATGCTTTGACAATCTATGGATTTATAGAGGAGAATGGGCAGATTGGTGTGACTTGAAGGTGGACTGGGGAGCAGCCCTGTACATCTGCTCTGCACATGCAGAAATTCAGTATCTGTCAGGGTTCTCAGCTGCAAAGACCAGAACCTGACTCTGACCCATTAAACTGGAAAATAAATGTCTTGAAAAATCATTTGAAAGATCCTAAAATCACCAGAAGGCTGGACAGCCAGAGTCTGAAAATGGACATGAAGACAAGAGGACAGCTCTCATGACTGCCATCAGAAGCCTGGACAGTGAGCACTTTGCTGCCAGGAAGGTGTAGGGTTTGACAAAGAGATCAGCCAAGGGAGCATATCAAGGTTAGACTAGTTGTCAGTCATAGTTTCTCTGGCTCAAGTTGAACTAAAAATGGTAGCTACTATTGGTGTGACTCCTTTGATCCTTAAAGAGTGGGTCACAAATCTCCAATTGTAGAACGGAAGTCCTAAGTACAAGCTGGCATCTCTACCACTAACCAGTAGGCTGGTGACCTTGGGAACCATATTACTTTTCCCCATTCAATCTCTGCATTTGCCAGATGGAGATTGTACCCCCAACCTGTCCATGTGCAGGGCTGTTATGAGAAGGAAGTGGGAAAGGAGCTGCAAACTACTGGGTCCTCTTCATGATCATTAACTATTCATTATGGCTGGAAGGTGTCATAGCACATGTAGAAGGCGATGTCTAGAGACAACCACCCTAGGGTCGAATGCTGGCTCTGACCATCTTCATGGCCTTGGAAAAGCTTGCTTGATTTTCTGAGCTTCAGTTTTATGATTTGTAAGATGAAGATAAGGTTGTCTATGTCACAGAATTAAAGCATATATGCCATGCAGAGTTCCTGGAACTTAAAAATGATCCATAAGAATAATCAATCAAAATAAGCACTAGCAATAGTAATGATAATAATCATGCCTTCTCTTCCCATCACCATTACCAATTCTGTCATCACCTATAGCAAGTAACCACATAGAATTTTACATCTTTTGCATTACTGTTTGTAACTGATAGCCAAAATTTTATTTTCGTTCTGCCAGAGTTGTTGTTTATATGCAATCTCTTAGATGTCTATTTGTTTGAACTCATTTTAAGTCAGGAAAGCTAAAAATCCTTTAGAATCCTTGTCTCTCTGTTTCAGCCACAGCAAGGAAAGGGTTACCAGGAATTTGGAACACTTGCTGAAGCAGAAGGCATCCGACCTTGTCAGAAGCCCTCTGGCTTTGGCCAGTGCTTCCGCTCTGCTCTGCACACAGTCCTCAGTGGAAAAGTACTGCCCAGACACTGTGAATTATTAATCTCATCATGACATCAAATATCCACTAGATAAAAAAAAACCTAGTGGCCTCAGCAATGAAGATCTTAGAGAAAACTAAGAACCGGTGATATCCTTTTGACCACAATTAGGATTTTCCCTGCTCCCCTCTGGGGTGGGGACACCCTCAGTATTCTCACTATTCTCAACTATTCTCAGTATTCATACATGTAACTCAAGTGCCACCAGCTTTAAAATAATACTGCTTTTTTTGGAGGGGGTCCTGATATGGAGGAAAAGGCTTTAAATGACCCTCCATTCAGTTGATGATAACACCCGAACCTTAAGTGAATTTGTTTTGAATTCATAGGAATTGGAGCACAAGTAAAGGTTCAAGGTCTTTTCAGTCTTTTGTTTTCCCTTCAAGGACCAGTTGCTTAATCCAACATGCTCAAAATCACTGGAGGATAGAAAATTCTAATAGTAAAAGGTCCATAAGAAATACATCTGTTGTATTCCACATTACTTGAGAAAAACAAGGCTTTGAGCCAAGTTCTTAGTAAGGCTAACCTCTGAAAGAATGGATTCATTTTTAAGTCAGAGAGAGAAAATGACAGCACAGAAAGGGCATGGGTCAAGAGATTCAAGTTTTTTAGCCTTGAGCTTTTCTTCAAAAGCAATTACTGAACACAGGGGCTCAGGAGTGCTGTATTCTTACATACCCACCAGTGAAGAACCGTCTACCATTTATGTACCACCTCGTACATATCAGACAGTCTGCCTTGTGCTATCCAGTTTGCCCTCCCTGCAGCTGAAGGAGATATCATTGTGGGCCTCTTTTGCTTTGGAGGAAATGGATGCTTAATATGATATGTATTGACAAAGGTCAGCCAGAGCTGAAATTCAAATGCATGTTTATCTGGATCTAAAATCCTTAGGCAAGCTGGTGATAGAGCCACATATAAATACTCAGCTAAGAAACTTCTAGGAAGTGACACCAAACTGAGTATTTTTCTTGAGACATTTTCAGTCACTCATCTCAACAGTCCTGTAACAATCCGGTCACAGGTGGGAAACTGAGACTCAGAAAGAGGCTGCAGCCCACTCACCAGTACACAGCGAGGGAGTGGCAGATCCAAGGTTTGAACTCATGTTGATCAGACTTCTAAACACAGATTTCTTTTTCCTTCTTGTATTTCCTAATAGGAGTGATTTTTTTTAAAAAGCCAAGGCAGTGGGCCAAATGAAATTGAAGAACCTGGCAGGGCTGTAAGCAACTTACAAAAGATGAGAGGAACACTCTGGAGGGTACTGGGGTTGAGGTGGTGGGAGGACAAGCAGAAGGAAGGCTTCTTGCTGCACAGCTCTGAGTCACCAAACTCTGATGACATCATTAGCCCAGGGACGTGCCTCTCATATGGCCTTTGGGCTCTGGACCACAGAGGGAGGCAAGGGCAAGGCCTGTTCAAAGAAAGCTGAGAGCTAAGAAGCCCTTGAGGAACCTTTGGGGCCTTACAGAGACGATACTTGCCTAAACTTAATTGTTTTCTGGGTGAACATCTGATTAGAAATATCATAGGCAGAGCTCACCTGCCATGAATGTCTTCTGTTTTTAATGTAAGTGTTCAGAGAATGTAAGAATCCTAATATATGACTCCATCTCCCATGGAAAACAGAACAGTGATTATCTGGGGCCTTGGGAAATGGGGACGCAGTTACAGCATTCATCATTACCCTTATGCATCTAGGAGAACAGAGAACAGATTGGATGCAAAATAGAAGAAAGCATGCTGTCTGCAAAATTAGTGTGAGTCATTGTCCCAAATGGGAGGCCGGGTTTTTTAATCGGGCTTTTTAAAAATTTTTGACAAATGACCCCTTCAGGTTGATGATGAGGCTTTCATCTTTGAAAATGAGGCAGTTTTTTTGTCTGCATGTTAAAGACATACATTCTGCAAAACTGATAATAGGTAGGAAAGGCGCAAGGCCAGAGAATAGCAAGCAGTAAATTAGGTAGGCCATGTGTCTCTCGGAGACTCAGTTTTCTCACCTATAAAATGAAGTTTTTGCTCCTGATGTGTTCTGTGTGTTCTGTCCTCCCTGGTCATGCTTCCCTCTTACTGCCTCCCTCATCTTACCCCCTTCCTTCTCAACTCCCCATTTTCCCATCGCCACCATGAAGAGAGAATGGAAGTTGAGAAGTTGGTGAATTGACTTGGATAAGATGTAGGAAGGGTCCCTATGATGCTCTGCAGAGCTTTATGTAAGAAAATTAGGGAACGGAAGAGGGAGTTGAAATTTGATTATTGCAAAATTCATTTCACAGAGCACCCACTTGATTGTCTCTCAGTCAAGTGCTGAGCCTTGGGGCTTAGAGAATAGAATACCACTAGGATATTCTATTAGAATCTAGAAGTCCTGATTAAGAGAGAAAGAAAAACAAATGGTTAACTGCAATGAAATGTTAAGGCAAAGGAACTATAAAGGTATATTGGAAGCAGGCATTAGAGAGCCTTACTCAGTCCTTTTAGATCAGGGGAAGCTTTTCAGACAAGGCAAATCGAAGGCAGACAGTGGGAAAGAGAATATTCTGGAAAGAAGGAGCACTGAGCATAAGCGAAGGATCGGATGGTTAAGCATATCTGCAATTTTAAGGCACCAGTGGCTAAAGCAGGGAAACAAAGGGTCAAATAACAAAATGCCTTCAGGGTCTTGCATAAGTAAAACAATGGGCTTTCCATAATGGTCTGCAGGTGAAGCCAAGAGAGGCCAAGTGTGGCTGCTACTAACATAGTTAGGAATGAGCCACAATTGTCATATCCCCATGAATGAAGGACATTACTTACAAGAGTGATAGAGTCATTGTGGGGCATTCCAGAGGACTGCTCTGGCAGGCAGAAATGACAGAAAAGTGGAAACTTGAAACAGCCTGTGCTAATAAGTTGAAAGAGAATGCCTAGGGTAGCAATAAATTCTCCATCAATGATTGGCCTACCACTTGCCAGAAATGTATCCGAGTTGGACAATGTAAGCTTTCAAGTCTCTTCCAAACCAGTGTAGCTTCATTTGTATTCACTATTCCTCCTGATCTTTTTCTTTAGGAAAGAACGCAAGACCAAACTGGTGACTTTTCTGAAAGTTTTCACCAACAACCTTATTTAAAAACTATTTCCTCCCCCCTTACACCAAGATGAACCCAGACTTGTGAAACGTTCTGTTTGTCACAAGTGTAGGGTCATGATAGAGCCTTTCCTACAAGTCAGCCAGGCCCCTGCTTGGCTGGCTGTCTGCTGAGCAGCCCGGCACCAAGGGATGGACACGAGTCACACACAATAACTATGCCGTTCACTCAGCTTTTATTGACTCTGCAGGTTCACTCCAAGTAGAACATCAACACATGTTAATATCCTACTCCCACTCTTAACAATCTAAGAGAAATATAACAAACACACGTAGCAATTAATGGGAGATAACAAACCCAAGTCCCTTTGTCTCAGTCTGCAGCTCCGAGAGACAGCACGGTGGGCAAACAAGCTGTCAGCATCTTGCAAAGCAGGATCTCCGGAGCCAGGTGGGCAGTAGGGCAGGTGGAGTCCTCAGTCCCGCAGAGCCTCCAGCGGCTGATGCCCAGGGAGGTCACGTGGCGTGGGGCAGCGCTCTGTGTGTGTGGCGCTCAGCTGCCTCAGCCTCAGTTAGACCTTGAAAGGGGTGTACTCCACCCTTCTGGATCTTTTTGATAAATATCATGGCACCCCTGATGGCAAGTATGGAAATTGTCCAGAAGCCTCTGGGTGGTACATGGCTGTTCCACTTGACACCCCTGGTGTCAAGTGTGGAATTTCCCCAGGAGCTTAGCTATGGGTGGTCCCGCTCTGCAGACATGGCTGTTCTGATCATGTGTGCAAATGTCTTGGGTGTGTCCCCTGGCAAGCTGGGTTTAGTGTGACTTAGGTAGTTTCTTTCTTGAACCAAAGTGTCAGGGCTGACTGGCAGCCATCTTGATTGACCTGAGTGACTCCTCTTTGTTTTCAATACTTTATGCTACCTTGACCAGACCAATGCCATTTATTGGTCCTGCTCTCCACACTATTAGACATATTGTAATTATGAAATAATAATGTTTAACTCTATATTTCAACAGTACAAACCAAACAACAGTATTGTGATTTAACTAGAGCTCTCTAAGTATTAAAACTGGCTTGCACTCCACCCTATGGGGACTCAAGATTCAAAACCTCCAGCGAAAATGCTCTCCCGATTTCCCACCAGCAGTGATTCTAGGAATTTCAGTGACACAAAAGAAGTTGGCTCCCCTCAAGGTTTTGAAGACATGCTCTGAGGAGGAAGCACAGGGGAGCATGCATATGCCTCAGTGGGGAGGCATTTTGAGAGCAATGTCAAGAACAGTCTATGGTAGCAGGGAACCACAAAGTACCACAACATGTATGAATGTGCAGGGCTGACTTAGAAAGTCTAAGGTTCTATGAGTTGACGACTCGTTTGACTGACAAAGGGCAAATACTTCACCACTGTGAGTCCCATTTCCTCTTCTGTGTATTAGACCAATGAGTCTTAACTTGAAAGTGTTGTTAAAAGAGATTAAACAAAATGTTGTATGTGTAGCAACTAGCTATCCTTGGCACACAGTAAGTTGCACCAAGGGGTTAAAATACCAAGGAGCAGTTTCATTTGTTTACTGTGTGGAAAGTTGTGAATCTTTATTGCTCTAACGACCGATGACTTTAGGAGCTGCCTACTGAGAGCATGCAGTTGTCATTGTAGACAATAAAAGCAGAAATGAGAGGAGAATTAATGAGGAAACCAGACAAATCCAGAATGCTGGGCCATCATCCGTCTGGACCGCATCAATGCAGGGAAGGGAAGGGATGACGTAAGTGTTTATTTCTAGCTCTCTGAGAATGCTGAGTGTTTTCTGTCTGGCTTCTGTTTTTAGAACTCCCAACACACCTGGACTCAAAACAGCATGCATTCTAAATCATTTTATGCTCTTGTTGTTGGCTTGTATCCTGAAAGCACCTGTGTGCATAATGATGTTTCTGGTACATGAGTAGGAAGGTTATATGCTCCCTAAGAGCTAGGAACTGTGGCAAAGAGATTAATTTTCTATGAGTTAAACCAGAAAGTCAGTACAGTTAATATGAAATACGCTAAGTCCCTGCCCAGAGACAGTGCGGGCCCCAGGTCATCAGGATGGGGGCTAACATCAATGAAAATATTCAAGGAGCTACAGAAAAATTATTTTGGTCAGGAAGAAACTGATCAGAACGAAAATCACAGAGAAGCACGGAGGCAAGAGGGATGCACGATTCAAGCCATATCCAAGGTAATGCAGCTTATCTAATACATTGGAACGCCATGGATGCTGATCATCTTGAAGACAAACCCCCGAATCCCTCACATGACTCATGATTTAGACCCAGCACACCTCACCCTCCTCCTCATTCAGTGCACGCTCACCTTGGCCTTCTTGCTACTTATGCAATGGCTGTTCTCATGGCCTGGGATTCTTTTTCCCCAAATATTGTGAGGCTCCCTTGCTCAGTTTATTGCTTAAATTTAACTCCACAGGGAAGTCTTTTCTCACCATCCTATCTAAAGTCCATTGATTCGGTGATTTCACTGCTGGGACTATACCCAAAGAGTCCTGAAATACCAATTCAAAAAAACCTTTGCAACCATATGTTCATAGCAGCACTATTTATAATAGCCAGGTTCTGGAAAAAGTCTAAGTGCCCATCAGTGGACGAATGGATTAAAAAAAAAAAAAAAAAAACAACTGGTACATTTACACAATGGAATACTATGCAGCAGAAAGCAATAAGGAACTCCTACCTTTTGTGACAACATGGATGGAACTGGAGAGTATTATGCTAAGTGAAATAAGACAGGCAGCCAAACACAAATACCATATGATCTCATCCAATACAGAAAACTAATAAAGCAAAAAGATGAGCAGAAATGGAACCTGAGACATGGAAATAAGAAACAGATTGAGAGTGACAAAAGGAAAGGGGACAGAAGTATAAGGGGGAAAGAAAAGGAAAGATCTAGTCAAAGGACCTATACAAATGACCCAGAACATGGACAATAGGGTGGGGATTGACTGTGGAAATGGGGCAAGGGGAAGCAACAGGAGAAAAATTGGGACAACTGTGAAAGAACAGCAGTTGAAAACTGAAAATAAAAATAAAATAAAGTCCATTTAGCAGACAGCCAGGACCCAAGAACAGATGTGTAACTTGTGATATGGTCAAGCATTGTTCTGACCTATAAAAATAATGCAAAAGAAAATCAAGTGCAAACCCAGCAAAGACCATGCTAGGAAGAGCTACTTTAAAAAGTTGAAGGAGACACTGCACAACATAAAGCTGGTAAAACATCGAGTGCTGCAGATGGTAATGCCCCAACAATATATCCTGAGCAAGGAGAAAGTCATTCAGGAGAAGCTGATTTACTTGAACAGGTTTTTATTGCCCTGAATCTGGCTTGCTAAAATAAGTATCTTCCAGAATTTTTACTCACTCTGTCACTTTACAAGGATTTGGTAAAAGTTTTCATTTGTTTTCCCAACCCTTTATTTTTCTGAGACCTTGATCTTACCAACTGAGGTCTATGAAAGCATGGACCTTTGAGAACATGATAACTCTTTTCCATTCTGATTTGGCAAAAAATAAAACACTCCGAATGGAAAATGGAGATCCTATGGAGACCCTAGATTGGAGACCTTCCAATCTAGTAAATGTTCTTTGTCCTAATCATAGTCTCACTGAGCAAGGTTCTGATTATGACTTGGCTTTTCACATAGGGCTACAAGAAAAGGAAGAACTAGAAATGTGCACCTGAACTTTCTGTCTTCCTATGCCAGTTATATTTCTCACCGTTGATCAACATATAGCTCAAATAATCCATTGAGCATTTAATGTGGGTTTTTGTGTTTGTGTATTTGTAGCTTTAGTACTGCAGCAAAAAGCTTCCATGAACACTCTGCTGGGGGATGGGAGGGACAAGTATGTGGGTCTTTCCATTGGGAAGAATGCAAAGAGAGGAAAGGATAAGGTATTTTTGGTCACTAGCTTCTGAGCCCTTCCTAATGCTCTGTGTGTACCACTCAGAGAAATGTGAAGAATGTAAGGTATGTGTGTGTATATGTGCACTTTGCTATTTCGGAATTTTCCTTGGGGAGACAAAGATGGGAGGAAAATGTGTTTGGACTTCTTGCGGATACTTGAGGCCCTGAGGACAAGGGTAGTCCATGTTTCAGCATTGTGCCCCTGAGGACCCAGGGATCAGAGAAAAATGGCTCAGAGTCTATCTTGGGGACCAAAGTTCATAGCACCTGTGGTCAAGTCTGGTGTGGAACAAATACATCCATCCTTCTGTAAATGACCCTGAGAGTCTCTGTAAGGAGCTGACCTGGTGAAATCATCCAATGAGTGAACCTTGAGTCAATTCAAATAATTTGAAGATCAAAAATGAGTGGTGATGCAAGACCTTCACACTCTCAGAATCAACTGTCATTTCTCATACCCTTCTCTGCCCCACTCAGCCTTCAGGCAAATCAGGACTCTGGTCTTGCACATTGCAACATCAACTCAGTGGGAGGTTGTCCTGCCAACTGCTCTGGAAATAACACCTCTACCCTGCAGTCTCTTCTTTGAAATTTCAACTAAAGTCCAGGGCTGGCTCTGGCCGGCATGGCTCAGTTGTTTGGAGCATCATCCTGTAACAGAAGGGTTGCCAGTTTGATTCCCAGTCAGGGCAGATCCCCGGTTAGGATGCATACAGGAGGCAGCCATTAACATTTCTCTCTCACATGGATCTTTCTCTCCCTTCACATTCTCTCAAACAGGAACAAAATTTTTTTTTTTTTTTTTTAAACAGACCAGAGCTGGCCTTAGGACTTACACAAATATAGTTTCTAGGAGTGTTTCTACTTGTTCTGGAAATGCTTTTATCAAGGGAACAGGCTCTCTAATAAACAATAAAATAATCTGTAAGCTAGGTATTATTGACTTCACTTTAGAATGGAGAAAACCAAAGCCCAGAGAATTAAGACAATCATCCCTGCCACTCAGCTAGTAGGTGACAGATATAAAACTCAAACCTGAGTCACCAAAGCTAATGCTGCTTCTACCAAACTAAGTGATTTTGCAACCAGAAGAAGCCTTAAATAGTATAGAAAGACATGGTTCTTTTAAAAGTGGTACCTGCTGCAAGGCAAATGTCATGCTCTGTCCTGGTGATTAAAAATCCAGGTCTGAAGAATGGACTTGTTCTCAGGTAAAGGTAAGCACCTTCCCTGGGCTTATTCATGGCAGGCGCTAGCGAGGTTTTCTACAGGGGTGCAGCAATGCAGCCAGAGAAAGGAAAGCTTCTTGAGAAGACAAATCTGGGCTTCAGACAAAAATATTGAAAGCAAATAGGTTGGAAACAGGTTGTGAGCAAGGTCAAGGACCAGCAGGCTGCCCGGTCTACTTAAAGGATAAGAGACAAGTTTCAGGAGTGAAAAGGTACCAGGTTATGCACAGCTTTGGGGATAAAAACAGAACACCAAGTCCTTGGGAACATCCAAGAAGGAAGACAAGATCTACAGGTAATGAACCAAGCTCTGAAAACTCTGCTATGCTTCCCTACTGTTGGGAATCTCATTCTTTCCACCTCTTTCCTTGTGGCAAGTGGCATTAAAACCCTTAATTTAAAAAACATCCTTTGAGCTTATACCTGGCAGCACTAAAACAAGGAGATAAACAGACTTGAACTGACTTTGCATGCATGGGGGTGGCCATGTTGAAGATCAGAAGGAAAGTGAGTCTCTGCTGCATGTGATAAGAACTGAGCTGAGCACAGGAAGTAGATCTGGCTTGAGGGGGAGCCCTGGGCTTCAACAACACAGAAGTCCTCTCCCAGGCTCACGGCTCGTGGTTCAGGAATCAAGCCATACCTCTGAAGGCCTGAACTCTGTTTTCTAATCCAACATTCCTAAGGCCTTTCATCTGTACTTCTAGACTCAGCCTATTGCTGTAGCAGAGCCTGTTGGCTGTTTAATGATAGTTTAATGAGCTCTTGGAGTCTCCCTAAAGGAAGGCTGCTGGTCTGTAGCTTTCCCTTTAAGGAGGGGCCTTTGAATTCAGCTCTGCAGTGAGCGCGAATCAAGCTTTCTGTCTGTGTCTGGTGCACACATGAGTGAAATCCGCCCCCGTATCAGTGGTTCCTGAAGGGGATTTTTTCCCTGCATTACACCTGCAGCATGCCATCCTCTTTTCTCTGGCAAGCCTGGATACATGATTAATATTTTAAGCCTCCCAGGTTCTGCTTTCCCTAGTTTCAAAAAGGGCCTGGATGCTGGACTTTTAAAAAATGTATTTATCTCCTGATCCAGATGGCAGAGGAGGAATTGCAAGTAGAAGGTAGAGCTTCTGGGGCCAAAACAAATCCAGGCAAATCTTTAAATTGCTTCTGCAGTCACCTGGGTTGTTTGTTGTTGTTGTTGTTTTCTTTTTTCATTAGCATCTCAGGTGCCACTTTTCTCCCCTGCTGACTTTAATTTTGGAAAGAAAGAGAGTACAGTTTTAAAGGGGGCTTTCAATCCTTTCCTTCCGAAATGTAGACTTGACATGCACGATGGGTGAGCCTTCTCAGCTCAGTTCGGAGAGAAATCTGCCTGGCTTCCCTTCTGTCCTGGGTACCACCATCCTCCCAGCTCAGCTCTCAGAAGACGACTCTAATTTTTCCCTCCCTGGAGTTCACTCTTTCTCTCAGGGAAGTGTGAAGCAGTTTCCCCCACAGGGCTTCTTGCATTCACCTCACGGATGGCTGCAGGCGCCTAGTTATCTCCCCATCCGCAGGATCCATACAGCATGGCCCCTTTGCTCAAAAAGCAGAAAGAGCCTTTAGCTCTGGAGGCTGGAAGGGCTGGCTGCACTCCCCAGAATCCTCAATAAATAATAAGTGACAATACAGGCAAGACTCACATGTCACAAAGCTAGCACAACTACTACACGGATCTCTTGTGCCTGTCGGTTGCCCAGACAGCTGGAGTTTGGGGGGTTGGGGTCTGGAATGGCTCTCTGAGTTTCCGTCCATCTCTAAATTCCTAAGCATTGGTCCATAGAATGGACAGCTATCAATTGAATGACCCTGTCTGTGTTGGGCGGTGAAGACACAGAGAAAAATGAGGAGCACTGTTTCCTTTTGTGGTGTTCACAGTCTAGTGAGTCAGACAGCAGCTACAGGAGAAACTCTGGTCACTGCCTTCCACTTAGTCAAACAGCCAGGGCCATGGAAGACCATCTGTCACTGGGAAAAGTACCCTGACTCATTCCCAGGACACACTGAATGTTTGTGGCCAATAGATACCTGTCTACTACACCAGGTGCTTCTGCCCCCACCAGCTTTGGATCGAACACCGCTTAACCTGGTTGCTTTGAATCAAAGATGGCTATGTACTAACAATGTACGATGATGGATTAGATAGTAAAAGACACAGCTATAGAGACATCTGCCTTCAGAGAGCAGTGGTGCAGAGCAGGACAATGACAGGACTTGAAAGCTGAGGGCCATCATGCTCCCTGGGTCTATGAATTCAGGCAACGTGCTTGACTTGAGACCATGTTCCCGCTTTTAAGATGGAGATTAGTCTACCTACCTGTCCACACTGTTGTGACAAATACATGAGATAATGTATATGAAAATATTTTTTAGATTGTGAACCTTCCTATAACATTAGTTTCAGAACCTGAAATAAAGAAGAAGCTAAAGAAAATTCATGGAAGGAATAAAGAAAAGACGTGAGGGAGGAAAGGAAGAAGAGAAGAAATAAGATACACACAAGTGGCATTTTAAAAAACTAACATAGGGAAATACTGCCAAGGCCTGCTGGGCTATAGAAATTCAGAGTAGAAAGAGATGATAAAGGAGTAATAGGACATATTTTCATTTTAGTATTAATTTTAAATTACTCCTGGAACATTAAGTAAGGCAGAGTTGTGCTAGGCAATATCGAGATAACGTGAATTCAAAACAGCTATAACCGTCAACGTGGCAACCAGGATGGACTCAATCTAGTGAAGCAAGACTAAAGGGAAAGACAAGGTGAGAATGAAGGTGTTAGAAATAATTTTCAGATTTCTCTCCGGAGCAGCTGGCTGGATGAGTGTGTCACTTAACTAGGACAGGGAATAATTGAGAAGAAGAGCATTTGAGGAGGGAATGGTGAATTCGGGAACGGACATGTGGTGTGGAAGCTTCCATAGGACAGCCAACTAAAGATGCCAGCAGGGCAACAGATACAGAGACCTGAAGTTTAGAATCACAGAGGCAGGATTGGTGCAAAGGAAACAACTGAGAACATCCTCTGAGAACCATGTAGAGCGAGAATAATAAAAGTGACCTGAAGACAGAACCCTGAGAACTCCAATGTTTTTATATGGTTTTAACAAGTTGTCATCAAAGTTAGAAAATTCATATGCAAGTGTCAGTGATAGTTTAAAAACACCAAATCTGGGGTCAGACCGGCTGTTCTCCAATCCCAGCTCCACCACTTAATAGCCTGAGTAGGTCAGTTCTGGCCTCTGAACCATTTTGTGTATTTTTCTATACATGAAATGGGCATAAAGATGCTCTTATTGGAAGAACTAAATGAGATAATGTTGCTGAAGTGTGTGTCCCAGTGTCTGCTTCAGAAACATATAAATATGTGACCAATGTTGGATGGTTTAAGGAACTTTGGAGTTAAAGATTTTAATTGTTTTAAGGTTTTTAAAATTCTTTGAGTGACAGTGGTTTTCCAGGGCTCTAGAAAAGAGCCTCATATGTGTTGGCATTGCTTCCCAGACTGGCCACGGAGCAGCCTCCAGCATTCGTCCATCACTTGTGCACCCCGTTGGCAACCGTGCACCCCACCTCAGGCACAGATACCTGTTCTGCTCTTTAGAGCTTTCAGGGCACTTGATCTCTGTGCATGCTGGTGCTGAAGGCCCGTGGTGGTGCCCTGGGGGACCCTGAGCAGGAGCCTCTGCTGCCTACCATGCAGGGGTCCCTTACCAAGTCCCTCACCCCTACACTCCTGGTCCCTGTATGTCAGACTGTCAGCCCCCTCTGTCCAGCTTACTCTGCCACTTCCCACTGCCACTGCCTCCATCTCTGCCCCAGCTGCCACTTCTTGCAAGCAGTGACCCTTTGACCATTGCCTCTGGGATTTGGGGGTGCATTCATTCATTCAAGAAATATTTATTGAGTTCCTGTTATGAGCCAGATACTGAGGCTAGGCATTGGATATACTGAGGTGATAAGACCTACCCAAAAGGAGTTCATCACCTGGGAAAAACATGTAATCAACCATACACATAAATCAAACACTGAGTTTCAAAGAGTGATGAACAGGATAAAGGAAATAAACAGAGGGATGTGATGGGAGAGGACAGGAGAGGCTAGAATAAAGGAAATAGAGAAATGTGATAGGATAGGATAGGATAGGTTAGGATAGGATAGGTCCGAGATGGCTCTTTGACACTGTGATATTTATTTGAAACCAGGAACTTTAAATATATAACTGTAATCCTGAAACTACCGTGAGCCTGAACTGAGCGAACATGAAGAGGAGAGGAAATAAGGACCAGATTTTCATGCTTGAGTAATGATTAAAGCCAAGCACGTTGCTGGCTATCTTCCTAGATTTGCGTTTCTCGTTTGCAACTCTCTTTCTCCCCCTTGAATTAAGCAAGCTTAATAAAAGGCATGCTCTCCCCTTCCCAATGAGTTACAGAGAGGAGGATGCTTTGAATTACGTGATAGATTTCTCTGTTTCGACCACCCTAGGGGCGGCTATACATATTTTAAAGTGTTTGATGAGTGAGAATATGAAGTTCAAAGATGCTACCACACAGAACATAAACTAGAATTTTTTGTCACTGACTAAAATCCACAGCATCCAACCCAGGACTGGTTGAAAACCATGTAACAACTTCTCAGACCTGAGCAGGACTTGACAGTTTGCAAAGGACTTTTTTTGACTTCAATATATTGAAAATCCACAGCCACCATGTAAAATAGTACTTTCTCTGATTTCAGGTGGGGAAACTGAGGCTCGGAAAAATCTGGGGCTCTTCAGACATGACACTTGTAAGAGATGAGGCTGAGATTCAAACCTGTCACTCATCACTCTTTGGGTACACTTTCTATCACTGTTATTTCAAGGCTTCTGACTAGTCTCATGTCAATTTATGACACTGGGTCTCTCCTAAATTGCTACTCTTGGCTTTTATTCCATCATAAGTTTCGTGGTCCATGTTTCCAGTGCTTCTGCTGCCCTGAAGGTGAAAATAGACAGCACTATTGTTTTTGTCTCACTCGTCGGCTGAAAGATAGTAGGATTTCAAGTGTCTCCTACACTCCTAGCAGCCCAGGGAGGTTGCTGCCTCCCTCTGTCCAGCACCTGTGCTGTCCTTGAAGCTCCCATGGGCACTTAACTTTTCCCCTCATGTCCTTGGAGAAGAGTTCAGCTGCTGGTGAGGGCACTACCACTCTGACTGGCCCTGGCACTGTCCATTGGACCCTCTCCTCCATGCCCACAGTGCCAATGCAGGTCACCTCACAATAGAGAGGATTCTGCTTCACTTTACATCGCTTCCCTTAGGCTTCTCATCCCCTCTCTGGTGTGGCTGAGCATTTTTGGGGTACAGGTGAGGAAGCTTAAACACATTAGATCCAAGGCATTTATTCACATCTATAGGGTGGTAAGCGGTAGAAAGGACATTTGAATCCAGGCATGTGAGACCGCAGCACTCACAGGTTCACACCCACTCTCCACCGCCCCACTAAGGGAAAGCACGCAGGCTCAGGGAACAGGAGCAGCACCCCTGCCCTCTGATAAAGCACATCTTAGGATTCGGATAAAAATGCCTGGGATACAAAGGCGGCAGATATATATCTACCACCCTCCTCTTTACCAAGTTGTCTATCAAAGGACACATCACTTGTTTCCATGTCTTGGCCACCATAAAGAATACTACTCAGCCATAGAAAAGATGAAATAATTAATACCAGGGCAACCTGGATGAATTTGACAAAATTATGGCTAAGTGAATAAGTCAGCCAGAAAAAGTCAAGGACCATATGGCTTCACTCCTATGTGGTTATAAAACCTAAAGCAACAAATAAACGAACAAGGCAAACAAAAGCTCATAAAAACAGTCAAGAAACAGTATGATGGTTACCAGAGAGAAAAGGGGATGGGGGAGGTAGAAAAAGTTAAAGAGGGTCAAATATAGGGTGAGAGAAGGAGAGTTGACTTTGGGTGAACACACAATGCAATATACATGTAACGTATTATAGAATTATACACTTGAAACCTATGTAACTTTATTAACCAATATCACCCCAATAAAGTTAACATGTGTTTTAAAGGTTTCAGATTAATAATTGAACAAAACAAACAAAAAATCCCTAGTCACAAAAATACAAGGGATCCATCTTCTCACACACACACACACACACACACACACACACACATACACACACGTCCATGCACACAGATCAGTGTTACCACTTAGCCCCACTTGGCCCAACTGGCCTGATAGCATGTCTGGGCCATTAGCATCTGTCCAGACCCTGAAATAGTGCAGAGTGGTACAGAGCAGTCACTCAAAAAAATTTTGGGGGGTGAATGAGAAGAATCTGCAGTGTCTAGATATGAGCACCTTATTATTAAATCTTTTGAACTAATTATTTTTAATCACACATATTCTAATAAAAGAGAAGTGGGTTTTAAAGGGAAGAAGCAGGCCTAGCATAGACCTTTCACAAGCTTCTTAATCTTCTGAACTGCAACACACCCAACTCCAGCAAAGGGTCGGTAGTGGGATGAGGATTACAAATAGAGCTAAACCTTGCTAAACAGCTAACACTAGATAGATGCTCATTCCTCTTTCAGCCGTTTAAATGGTAACTTCAGCCCTCAGAGACTGCTTCTTATCTGACCCTGTAAGAAATGAACAGAGGGAAATGGTCTTAAGAATCAGAGCACCGGATCTTAGTACTGAATCTCTGGGAGGTCACTTGAACTGTTCAGACTAGCCTCTCACATTCCTATTCAATGACATAAAACAAGAGTAAGTATCTTAGCATGTACTTGTGAGGATACAATTAGACCTCACCTTGAGAAAGTGATCTAACAAATCCCTTTTGTCAACCTCAGTTGCTATTGACATTTGGGGTTAAAAAATTCTTTGTTGTGAGGGCACTGTAAGATGTTAATCCTGTGTCCCAGTTGTGACAACCAAAAATATCTCCAGACACTGCCAAATGTTCCCTGGGGGTGGGAGTGCAAAAATGTCACTGGCTGAGAACTACTGAGCTAACCAAATGATGGGTATTATTACTGGCCTTTTTCCAGAATAGAATTAGAATAAGACCGTGTCGCTAGTATTATGAAAATAAGTGGAACTCTTGCTTGGACCAGGCCTCCTCTTTAGGCCTCCACTGTTATCCTGTTACAGGTTGGGTTGAGGACAGGAATGTCTTACTTCGAATGCATGTTTGATAGACTCTGGTTTTCAATGTGAACCATCTATGAGTTAGTTTCTCCTCTCTCGGTAACATATGAAACAAAAGAGCTTATAGGTCTTTTATCCCTACCTATTACCTACAAGCAAATGTATAATTCATTCAGAATAAGGATTAAGAGCAAAACACTCTCCTGGGTGAAAAGGCAGTCCTCACTAGATTTGTGCCCCTTTGCACCTGAGGAGTCAGGAAGGTCTCCTTTCTAACTCTCACACCCGCCCAAGACTCAGGTTTTTTCCATTGCCTCTGGAAGCTACCCTAAGACAAGGACACCACTGCTGCCCTTGTAACTCTTCCTTGTTGCTGTTTAAAAGCTTACTATTGTGCCTCACCCCATGGGAGGCTGGACCTCAATCCTACCAACCCCAGAAGACATCCTTGCTCTGTATATCCTCTTCATCTGTAGGTTACTGGTCTCTGACTTCTGTCTAATCTTAGCAGCATCAAGCTTTATTTTGTCAACACTGATTCATCCTTTCCACTTCTGGATATACAACAAAGAATTGAAAGCAAGATCTCAAAAGGATATTTTCATATCCTTTTGTTCATGGCAGCATTATTTTAAAAAGCCAAAAGGTAGAAGTAACCTAAGTGTCCATCTGTGAATGAATAAATCAACAAAACCTGGTCTATTTATACAATGGAATATTATTCAACCTTCAAAAGGAAGAAAAGTTGGATACATGTTACAAGAATAAACTTTGTGGCATTACATTAAGGGAAATTAACCAATATGCCAAAAGAATTAATATTATATGATTTTACTTACATGAGGTGCCTGGAATTGTCAGATACATAAAAACAGAAAGTGGAATGGTGGTTAGGAAGGGTTGTGTTTAATGGGTATATAATTTTAGATTGGCAAGATGAAAATATTCTGGAGATTGGTTGCACAACAATGCAAACATGCTTAATACTAGTGAACAGTACACTTAAAATGATTAAGCTGGTGAATTGCATATTATGTGTATTTTACTACAATTAAAGGTAAAATGTTTTTAAATGATAAACCATTGTATTCTGTCCATTTCTCTAGCCTGGATTCCACCACCTCTTCTTGTATTTTCTTGTATTCATTCTTATTTCTTAGAGGTATAGGGGAATCTTTCCTTTCTGCCTGATCCTTCCTTGGCATTTAAAATAGTAAGATTCAGACTTCCAGTCAAGATGGTAGCATAGGAAAACATGGCTCACTTCCTTGTACAACCACATCAAAGTGATAACTAAGCCCTGGCTGATGTGGCTCAGTGGATAAAGTGCCACCCTGTGAACCCAAGGGTCACCTGTTCAATTCCAAGTCAGAGTACATAGCAGGGATGTGGGCCAGGCCCCAGTTTGGGGCCTGTGAGAGGCAACCACACATTGATGTTTCTCTCCCTATCCTTCTCCCTCCCTTCCCCTCTCTCTAAAAATAAATAAATAAAGTTACCAAAAAGACCTACAACTAAAATATAAAACAACCATCACTCAGAACTGTCAGAAACTGAGTTAAATAGAAGTCTGACAACTACGGAATTAAAGAAACCACATCCATCCAGACTGGTAGGGGGGACAGAGAGGTGGAATGGGCTGGTCCCACATCTATATGCAGTGGATAAAAATTTAGGAAGGAGTATCAGCCCCCCTGCATAGGGTTCCTCTGCCAGGAAGATAAGTCCCCACAACTTCTGGCCTCAAAAACCAATGGGTATTGAGTCATTGTAAGAAACTCTGGAGCCCCAAGCAGCTCCCTTTAAAGCACCCATACCTGTACTCACCTATTTAGACTCACTCCCTCTGAGCTCCAGCACCAGGGCAGCAGCTTGAAAAACACCAGTTGCATTTGGGGAAGAACTGGTGTCTGGCATCAGGTCAAGAGATGGGGCACAGCTTTCTCATAGTCAGAAAGGTGGGCAGAGGCCATTGTACCTTTTCTGAGTGCCCCCTTGAGAGGACCACAAGGCTAGCAGGCAGATGCCATATCTGAGATTCCATCAACCTGACTAACACTGATTGCTCTTCCCTAAAGATCCCCTGAGAATTTGTTCCACCCAACTTACAGGCCCACACAAACTATTAACCATGATTTTTCCATATGAGTGGCTAATATTGGCTCATGATTCATAACTTCCTAAATCCTATTAAACAAGCAATAGCCAGCCTCAGGAAGTCCCCAGCCCTCATACCTTTTGCTAAATATCCCCAGACCTGGTACTAGCAGCAGCCAGCTTAGACTTACAACATAGCTTCACCTGGGAATCTCCAAAACCAGCATAAATAGCAGCCATCTTGGATTGCTTAATAGCTCAGGCAGGATGCCCTGGGCAGAACACAGGTTGGGGCTGACCTTGGTCTGTACCACCCTGAAAACTCCAGAGCCTGTGCAACCAATGCACAGCTACAGACCACATTGGAGTACCACCACCCTGCTCCTGCACAGCTGATCCTCTACAAAGGGTGGAAATTGGTGGTCAGTGGTTACAGCAGTCCTTGCAACTGACTAGCCTGGGTAAATCCCTCCCATTGAGCTGCCTATAGCAATCAAGGCTCAACTACAAGAGAAGGGTGTACTCAGCTCACACAAAGGACACACCTTGAGAACCCATCTTGGGTGGACCCAATAGGCCACCTACTAAATCAGGCAACACTAGCAAGACACAGAGTTATAGCAACTCTACCTAATATATACACAGGGAGGCTGTCAAAATGAGGAGACAAAGAAATATGGCCCAAATGAAAGAACAGAACAGAACTCTGGAGATAAGCAACCTACCAGATGCAGAGTTCAAAACACTAATTTTAAGCCCTGGCTGGTAGCACAGTGGATAGGGTGCCAGCCTGAGAACCCAAAGGTTGCTGGTTCAATTCCCAGCCAGGGCACATAACCAGGTTGCAAGCCAGGTCTCCAGCCAGGTCCATGGCTGGAGACAGGTGAAAGGCAACCATACATTGATGTTTCTCTCCCTCTGCCTCTCTCCCTTCCTCTCTCTCTGGAATAATGAATAAAATCTTTAAAAAAAAAAAAAACACTAATTTTAAGATGTTCAAGGAACTTAGTAAGAACCTCAACAGCATAAAAAAAAAAGATTCAGAAAAAAAAATGAAGAATACACTAATCAAAATAAAAAACAATTTACAGAGAAACAACAGTAGAGTAGATGAAGCCAAGAATCAACTTGATTATTTGGAACATAAAGAGGCAAAAGGCAACCAATCAGAATAATACAAAAAAGAATCTCTAAAATGAGGATAGTGTAAATAGCCTTTGGGACAATTTCAAGTGTTCCAACATTTACATCATAGGGGTGCCGTAAGGAGAAGAGAAAGGGTGAGAAATTGGAAATCTATTTGAAAAAATAATGAATGAATATTTCCCTGACTTGGTAAAGGAAATAGACATGCAAGTCCAGGAAGCACTGAGGGCCCCAAACAAGGAGGTGCAAAGAGGCCCACTCCTAGACACATCAAAATTAAAATGCCAAAGGTTAAAGAGAGAGAGAGAATCTTAAAGGCAGCAAGAGGAAAGAAGTTAGTTCCCTACAGGGGAGTTCCTATAAGACTGTCAATTGATTTTTTAGAAAAAATAGTTTGCAGGCTATAAGAGATTGGCAAGAAATATCTGAAGTCATGAAAAGCAGAGACCTACAACCAAGATTACTCTGCCCAGCAAAGCTACCATTTAGAAGGGCAGATAAAGAGATTCCCAGACAAGGAAAATACTAAAGAAGTTCATCATCACCAAACCATTGTTATATGAAATGTTAAAGGGACTTATTTAAGAAGAAGATGAAGCTCAAACTATGAGCAATAAAATGGCAACAAGTACATATCTAACAGCAACTGAATCTGAAAAGCAAACTGAGCAAACAAGAACAGAGACAGAATCATGGATATGGAGAGGATTTTGGTGGTTGCCAGGAGAGGGGGTTGCTGGAATGGGTGAAGAGGTGAGGGGATTAAGAAGCACAAATAGGTAGTTGCAGAATAGCTATGGGGTTGTAAAGTGCCATATAGGAAATGGATTAGCCAAAGAACTTACACTCATGACCCATAAACGTTAACAATGGTGTTGGAATTTCCTGAGACAGTGGGAGGTGCTGGGTGGAGAAGGGCAAAGGGGAAAAAAATTGAGACAACTGTAAATAGCATACTCAATAAAATATAATAAAAGCCTATTTTAGTTGTATACATGCATATATGCATACACATATATATACATACATACATACACACATACATATAATAGTAACGTTCATCCTCTACATTTACTTCTAGCCACTCTCACCAGGAAGTGAGGCTTCTCTTCACTACTGTAGAGGAAAAAGGCAATAGGTCTCTTTCCCTCTCCTCTCTCTTTCATGATCCCTAATTATATCTTTACCTCCATCTTCCTCTGGGTCACACTTGCTCTATTTCTTACACCATGCCATATGAGATATAATTTTTCCAGGCTCTGCATTGGTTAGCTTAGTTTATTTCAATCATCTGAATCAAGCTGTGTTGTCCAATTAAAGTTTTACCTTCAATAAAGTTGACTTTTTAATCATTACCTGGCTCTTTAGGCTACTTTTCAATTGGATTAAAAATATTCTTAAAAATATGAAGAGTGGGGAGGGGGACAGAGGGGAGCAAAAAGGAGATGGATGTTATACAACAACAATAAAATTAAATTTTAAAAAATATGAAGGGGAGGGACTATGATTAATTAACACCCTCAAACTAAATCCAAAGATCTAGATATTCATAGATCATTTTTTATATTTGAATAATTGTTTCTAATTTTTATTTTTAAATTTTTATTTTTATGGTTCTGTTATGGTTGTCCCAATTTTCCCCCATTGCCCATAGAACACCCTATGGAATTTAGGGATCAAATTTGGATCACTACTTCATGTTATTCAAGGTTGACACAAAACAAAAATAATGATCTGCTCTATGGTCAAAATATTTGACAAAGTAGATCATTATTTTCTGTTTCATGTCAGCTTTGAATAACATAAAGCAGTGATCCAAATTTGATCCTTAAGTTCCATAGAGTGTTCTACTACATAAGGAGATAAAGATAGAAAGAAAGCCCTTATTCAACAATTTTGCATGTGAACAGATGTCACTCTTGATAGTTGACAGCATGAAAAGGTTAAAAGACTGGACAACTGAAGAAATGCCTCATCAAACTGATGTAGATGAGACATTCATCCAAATTTGTTGAATTTAAGCACCAGATCACTTGACAAATTTATTTCCCTTTTGAGTCTCCATAGTCTTATCTATAAAATTAGAGTCTTTGCTTATCAGAGTGATCACTTCATAAGTTATATAAATGTCTAACCACTGTGCTGTACACCTGAAACTAATACAATATTGAATATTCACAGCAATTGAATTATTTTTATGCGTATGGTTCTTTTATTTCATCACATGTACACTAGTATATGTTGGAGATATGCTAGGTTCAGTTCCAGACTGCCACAACAAAGCAGGTATCCCAATAAAGTGAGTCACGCCAATGTAATTGAATTTTTTTAAAGCAACTTCAAATAATAAAATTAAGGTCTTTGAATTAATGCCTCAGCTCCCTTCTCTTTCAAATACACTCTTCCCACTGTGGTTCAACTGTGATCTCAACACAGAGTTAAAAGATGAGGGCAGGAGCACCCCACCCTCACCCTCCCCACTGACTCAGCTGCAGAAGTGTCCAGCAAGCATTTTCCTTTTTGCAGGCCCTTGGTGGGTCAGCAGGCTATTGAGCCATGATATCAAACTCCAGTCAGATGACCCCCCACTGGGTTTTTAAATCAACATGGAATGGTTCTGACCCAGTGTGAGGGCGACTTAAATTGACAATCCAAGGGTGGCTGTGGGAGGTGGCCAGGGAATACACTTGCTAATCAAAATGAACAAAGATGTTCCTTTCATGAAGGTATCAAAAATAAATCTCAGTCATGGGTTGTTTTTGGAGGAACACCATCCGACCCTAATCTTATTCAATCCTACATTCCTCTGTTCTTCCCTCCTTGGCTTGGCAGCTTGCCACAGGGGAAAGCAAGCTGCATTGGGTTATAAACTGTCAGGCTCAGCATTTAAATATTACTCACCCAGCTCAGTTCAAGGTACAGGTCAGCCCACAGTATTAAGTTAAGTACACTGGGAAATACATTATCTTTTGGGTCACAGGGGTACAATTCAGTGAACAGCAACAGGATTTCCTGGTTGATAGATGATTCCACAAGAGGTTATATCTTGCCTGCCCCAGAAATAATAGCAATAATCCCCTACATTCTTATTCCACTCTGCAGCCTGTGAAGGATTTTCACATTCATTATCTTCTAGGACATTCTCAGTGGAGTCAGTCCAGTGCAGGAGAGAGTTAGACATAGACTCAAGTGCCCATTTCCCACTATCCAAGCTGTGTTACCTTGGGTAGGTCATGTCACCTCTCAGAGCCTTGATTCACTAACTGTAGTTATAAATACCAATAATAGTGACCATTTAGAGGAATCAAGGAGATCAAACAAGGTGGTGTTTGTGCATATAGTTTTTAAATAAAATTTCATAGAAAAAAACTATTGTGCTCTATATAAGTAAAATAAAAATGATAAAAATAGGTTACCATTTACCTTCTATACCTTTAAAATATACAAACAGTCTAGCTAAAAGTTTGTAATGTGTTTTTCTTTTTTTCTTTTCATTGGCATGGAGTAGCTTTACATAATAGTTACAAAGTGCAATCTCTGCTTTCCAGGAATTGGAAAATTAAGACATTTGAAGGTAGAGTGACAGCTATGACTTTAGGGTAGACAATAGAATTGGAAAAGAGAGGTCAGTTTATCAGAGGCTAGATGTCAATGACTGCAACTGATACGACGTCATTATAGGAATCTCGAGGAATGAGATTCCACTGGATCAAAATACTGATACAAAAGGGCTATCAACTATCAATGTCCTAGGAGGTGACAACTGCTAGACACATCTTCTGTCTAATTCTGACCACTGCCTGCAAGGTATTATTATCATCATCAATGTCATCCATTTAGGGAAGAGGCAACTGAGGCTCAGAAAGGTTAAGTAACCTGTCTACAGCTACGAAGGCATCAGAACATGGGCTCAGAGTCTTACAGATGTGAATTCATAGCCTTTGTCCAGCACCCTGCAGTAGGTGGCCTTTTTTCTCAGAAACCAGAGAACAGGGGAGCCATGAAATTCATTTTTCTTTCTTTTTATCTTTTTTTTTTTTTTTTTGCTGGACCTTGAAAGACCAAGAGAAGGAGAAAGTACAAATAAAATCATTTCAGGAGATCGCAGCATGAATAAATTATGAATATATATCTTTGAGGATATTGAATAATCCAGGCTGACTGGAGAGTCATCGGTAGTGGGCTGATAATTACCAGAATTTTTAACACAGTTTGAGTTCAAACCTTCTTTAGGCCAAGCAGGCAGATGACATTGTAAGATCCCCTTCTCCAAGAACACCCAGCTCCCTGCCCCTGCAGCCCTCTCTACAATCACCTCAGTCACTCGGTTGTTTCTAATGTTCCCCACCTACTTCAGACTGAACCCCAATGTGGGCTTCGTTTTTAGAATATGTACTAGATTATTCATTAAATGGTTAATGAGATCATCCTATGGTACACCAGCACTCTGCTTTGCTTTGGTTTGGTTTAGTTTGGCTTGCTTTTCATTTCTATCTCTATGGTAGAAGTAGCAAACTCAATGTCAATGTGGACAGACTCCATGACCTGTTCCCACCAAAAATTGTCAAATAGGGCATTGTGTTTCTAGACTAACACCATCTATAGACCAGTGGGATTTTCAGTTTTGGTTTTTCATGCTGACTTTGATACCCTGAGGATAATTTAGTATATAACATTCATAGAAGATAAAGTAGAATTATGAAAAATACAACAGACATGAACAAATGGGGATAAACATGATAAAAAATAAGTGATACAAAAGCTCTAAAAATAGTAAATACAGGCTTGCCTACACTTGCTTTTTTATTTAAAAGCAAAGCACTGTCAAAAGTGGGTCAATGACTTTTACTTGTATGACATTGGGCACTCTGGCTGTAAACAGGGGAAATTGACTCTGCCCAATTGAATGGAAGTATCCTGGTTGCTCAGAGTATCAAAAGGAAGACTTGAATCATCGGGTTTTGGGTAACACATGAATCAGGGATATGCTGTGCATTCATTCATTTGTTCTTTCCCCAAATATTTTAGTATTTTTAATATCTGCCCTACTTGGAATTTGCTCAAGGTGCTTAACATGCAGTGGAGATGAAATCTAAGATATGGTTCCAAAAGTTAACAGACACGTTTTCTGGACACAGCAGCTAGTCACTCACATCCTGGTGCCTTGCCTTCCATGTGAGGCTCTGCTCAAGTTTCAATTCTACTAAAGAGTCTGACAGCCCCACTTAGATGAAGTGCTCACTTCCTTGGCCCATGTTGGAAGGGAAGGGGAAAGGGGAGGTTTTGTAAAGAACCCAAAGAACAACTTCACCATGTACATATCCATAAATAATGAGGACAAAGAATTAACCCAAAGGCAAAACAAGAAGGTGCTTTCACCAAAGAAGGGAAAATCAATGTTAAAGAAAAAATCTTGCCTATTCTTATATTTCAGAGGATAAAATGGTATCATGCATACAAAGATCACTTGGTTCAGGCACAAAGTAAGTGCATGTTCAATTAATAAATAACAAGAAAGATAATTTTAAAATCCATCTTCTATGCAACTAGATATCAGGATATATAAAGCAATTAGGCTGTTTTTGAAAACCTAAAAATGTACAGTCAACATATCAGAAGTAAGATATCAGATTTAAATTATTTATGAAACTTGGAAGAGCATTAATAGAAGTATCTGAAGTAAGAAAATGTCAGTCCTGTTTTACCCTTTGCTGATTAAATTTCATTTTAATTAGTTGAGCATTTAATTAAGCACATGCTACATGCCAAATATTTGGAGTGATGTACACAGGTTTTAAGAGAGAGCTCAGCATACAATATCCTGCTCTCCAGGCCATGGCAATCCTAGATAGTCCTGTCCTCGGCATCTGCAGATTTAATATGACAAACACCTGGTGTAAGGCTGTATCATGTCACATTGCATCACATTGCCAGGGGGTGGGATAGCATATGGGTGACCAAAGTGTTCATTTCCTGGAGAAAATTCAAGCATCTCAGTTATAGAGAGGACCAGGCTCCCCTAGGAGAGATGGAGACCCTCACCCCATCCTGTGAAGTTACCCTATCTGCATCATAGTAGAGTCCATATACCTTAGATTGAGCTAAAATAGACATTTCTTTCCTGTGTCTTAATTGATTTCTTGGTTTCTCCTAAGATGATGGAGAACTCTTTGTGGAGAAAGCATTAAAAAGAATATCTAGCACTTTTATCATGCTTGCTCTCTGTTAGAAAAGGCTGAGCATGAGGGATGGACTAACTGTAATTCTCATAACCTCAGAAAGTAATCCTGAATCCCGTGTTCCTGAACTTGAAAGAGGCAGGGTTGGGATCAGAATGCCTCACTTGCATTACCCTAGTCCTTGCTCTACCTGGGAAGGGACTGAGAGCATGAAAGTAGAAGAGGCAAGATCCAAAGCCAGGAATTGAACTCAAAACTAACCACCCACCATGCTGCCCCTGCTGTGCTTTTTGTCTTTGAGGAACCTGGCACAATGCCAGGCACATAGCAGTAAAAGGTGAAGGTGGGGAGAGCTGAGAAGAGAAAGCTTGAAGATGAAAGAGGAGAGGGGAGGGAGAGCAAAAGATGGAGATGCTGCAAGGTTGTTCACTTGGAAGAAACCCTCTTCACTTTTCCAGTATGTGCCACAACAGAAAGCATTGATTTTCAGGGACGCATGATAGGAAGGTCTCTCAGGTGGTACCCTGCCAGCAATGGGACAAAGAAAAGGAGCTAAATGTGCTGGCCACTGAGCCCAAGTCCTCTTTCCTCTTAAAAAGTGATCTCACCTGATCACAGTCTGCAGCCCCTCAGTCCCGTGTACTTAGGTCTTTGGGCAGCAATGCTTCCTCCTCATTAATCAGTCCTTCTTGCTCACCACCCCAGAGCTGCAGAGAGAAAACTGCAGGAACGTGGGAGTTCAGAAGGTCCTAAGACCACCCTCAGACTCAACAACTCACTAAGACACGCAGAAGCCAACAAACCTGTTATACTCACAGTTATGGTATATTAGAGAAAAAGGATATGGATTCAAGTCAGAAATAAGAAGAGTCGCCTAGGGCAGGAGCCAGGAGAGCTGCAAGTGCGAGCTTCCATTGTACTCACAGAGCTTACTTCTCCCAGCAACAACGTGGCAACACACCTGGAGGACTGCCAACCAAGGAAGATCACCTGAGCCTTTGTGTCTAGGATTTTGTTTTACGAGTTGGCCAAGTAGATATGGCTGGTTGCCCACATGAATGACCTTAGTTAGCCTCCAACCCCTCAATAGGTCAAGCTCATACTGCAAGGTCGAAGACTCTCACTGTTAGCATAGAGTGTCCAGTGTGTCCCAAACTCTTTAAGTAAACAGAGAGAACATTCCAAGAATTTAGAAGTCATCTTCCAGGAGCCAGTCAAGGGCTACACTTCTACTTGCACAAGGTCAGTTCTTTACTGCACAGAACCAGTATTGTCTGGAGCTCAGTAGAAAGAGTTGACATCCTAATGTTACAACTTCTTGACTGAGAGGTCTCAGAAAGACTTCTCAAACTTCTGAGCCTCCTTCGATTCACTAGTAACCTGGGTATATCTCAGATGATTGTTGGGAAAATAATATCAGGTTAAGTATCAACACAATGCTATAAACTATAGAAGTTGTGAAAATTAAGTACATCCTAACTCAATTTGGGGGTGGGGAGATGAAGGTCATTGAAACTGCAATACCCAGGATGCCCACCTCAACCAAGAGAAATGCCATTTCTCTAGAAACACATCGTCATTTCACTCAACAAGCATTTGTTAGGTGCCTGTACCAGCCAAGTTCTAGGGGTGCAGGGGTGGAAGGCTGCATTTCTCAGCAAGTTGCTACAATTTGAGAAGCAACAGATGGAAGGGTGTTACTTAACAGGGCTCAGGCCCAAAGAGATGAGAAACAGTGTACCTCCCAAAATTTCCTGACTCCTACAGTCAGCTTCTCTCATGCAAGAAACACCTCCTCATTGGGCGTAGTATGCTGGAACAATCCATGAGCTAGTAATGCTTTTTCTCTGCTAACTACAGCTTTGTTTAAAGATCTTCTGAAGAATGTAACAGCTACACACTCACGCTTTCTCTGCTATACTGAGGACACTGCTATCACTTGGTGGACTTCAATTCTTGGCATCAGACAACTCAGAGGAGGTGTTTCGAATACTCTGCTCCTTTGCAGATATTTTGATAACTGCTGGATTCCAACACTTAAAAGAAGCAGATTTTTCTTTGATGTTTTTATATGCCATTGAACTCAAAAATCCCTAGGCTTCAAGTCAATGCCTATAGAGTGGTATTAATTCACTGACTCAACCAATTTTCATCCAGCACCTACTATGCACCATCAGTGTTGTAGGCACTGAGGAAAACCAACCAATGAGCAAATGTATTTTGACAGTCCTTGCCTCTGTGGAACTTATATTTTTGTAGATGCAGAATAGCAACTTTGGAAAGTTATAAATGGAGCAAAAATCACTTACCAGCTGTGAGACCCTGGGTACCTGACCAAACCCATCTGAGTCTGTTTCATTATTTTGAAATAATGCTAATAATACCTACCTCCTGGGGTTATTGGGAAAATAGATTAAGCAAGCACAGGAAAGCCCCTGGAAAAATTTTGGCTTCTAGAGGCTGCTGAGTGCATGTTAGGTCCCCTTTTCCTTCTTGAAATTTCCAGAAGCTCGCATCCCACGGGAAGGGAGGGCACTGCTAGCTATTAGATTAATGAGAGGCACAAAATGCTCATCACTGGCCAAACTCAGAAATAGAAGTCAAGTCTGGCATCTTGACCCGGTTACCTGTGCCACTCTTCCTCACAGCTCGTGAAGACAGTGAGGGCAGTGAGAAATACTCCAAGCCATGGTCAAAAGACCAGATTTTAATTCTAGCCCCTCCAGCACTAGCTGTGTGGCTTCAGGCAAGTTGCTTTGCTTTCTTGACCCTCCATTCCTCCAGGTGCAAAATAGTCACTACATCTGTGATCCCAGGCTGGTCTGCACACAAGAATCCCCTGCCAAACTGAACTTTCTGACTTAGTTCCTAAGACCCCTAGACTAGGGTTTCTTACCTTCAGCACCACTGGCATTTGGGATCAGGTTATTCTTTTTTGTGGAAGAGGGCCTGTGCTGTGCATCATAGGGTATTCAGCAACATCCTCAGCTTCTATCTACGAGCTTCCACCCTTATCCCTTGTCTCACAATCAATAATGCCTCCAGAAAATTCCCCAAGTCCTCTAGGATATGTAAAGTTACCCAGGTTGAGAACCACATGCCTAGTCTCCCCTGGTCCCCACTTAGTGCATTTCCCCTCACTCCTGGACCAGGTTTGACCTCAATCTGATGACTGCCCCTCTCCCCAATCTCATCATGCACTGCCTCTATGAGATGGTCCATCTCAACTTCTTCCTCAGGAGGCTGGCTCCCTGACATCCCAGAAATGAGCTCTTCTGAGCTAAGGGGGTCATGGCTCCTGGTGGAAGAGCATGTGACCCTGTCCAGGGCAGTCACACATTATAACTGGTGCCTCCTAGCCAATCTCAGAGCAACCCCATGACAGTATAGAACACAACATGCCCATTGTCCTTTAGTGCCTAGTGCCAGACCCACTCATTTTTTTTTATTGAGTGTTTTAAAAATTTTATTGAATTTATTGGGATGACATTTATAAACAAAATTATACAGGTTTCAGGTATACAATTCTATAGGACATCATCTCTCTACTTTTCAGCTGTGAAGTTTCTCGGATCAACTTTTCATTTTTAAGAAGGCACCAGCATGGGACATTCATTATTTATTCCAATGGTGTCTGTCCGGGGCTTTTATAAAAGCCAGTAGAAGGACCAGATAATAGGCTTAACTTTGTAAAGGGTCATCTAAATGGCTCATTGATACAATCTCCCAGGCCCAGCAATGCTGGTAGCCCAGCTCCCACAGAGCCTGAAAATGAATGGCAGGTACTCTTGTTCAGGCCTCTGAGCCACTATTTCCCTCCTTGGCAATCCAGCTACTCTCTAGTGCACCCCCTTCTTTCTACACCAATTCCCTCATCTGAAGGATAAGGAAAGACAAGGAACTTCTCAGCCCTTGGCTTTCTCAAGGTGTGACTGTTGATAAGGCTCTCGTCTTGGATTTAACAGCACAGCCATCCATTTGCTACTTCTTTCTCGTTGTACATTTGCTTTCACCACAGGCAATAATGGAAAGGGACAATGCACTTGGCAATCACGTAGACTTCGGTTTCCCTTCTGCTCTGTGTCCTTGAAATTTAACATCTCAAATTTTTGTTTCTCTTCTATATGTTGGAATGTTAATACTATATAGTTTTTTTGTGTGGGGGGGTGTCATTGAAAAGATATGTAAGTTAATGCAAAGTGTCCAGAAGTTTTTCATTGACTGATAGCTGCAGGACATGGAGGTGATGGTGTTGGTATTAAAACAACAATAGGAGCCCTGGCTGGTGGCATAGTGGCTAAGGCACCAGCCTGAGAACCCAAAGGTTGCTGGTTCGATTCCCAGCCAGGGCACATAACCAGGTTGCAAGCCAGGTCTCCAGCCAGGTCTATAGCTGGAGGCAGGTGTCTCTCTCCCTCTCCTCCTCTCTCTCTTCCCCTCTCTCTAAAAATAATAAATAAAATCTTTAAAACAACAATAAAAAAATGATACATGTGAGTTCTTTTCCTCTTGGACAGAAAGCCTACGCTAAATCTCTGAATCATTCCTGACCTGGGGAACTAGACCAGCCTCATTTCCTGGAGCTTCTGTTCTGAGCTCTAGCTGACTTGGCTTCTGCTCTGGCTTTGCAAGATTGGCAGACACGCTGCTCTGAGCTACCACATTGAGGAAGGTAGATGGGCTGCCACATTGAGGCAATATTCTTAGAGTTTTTCTTAGCTTCATTGACATACTGAATTGTTCAAGTACTGAGCAATTCTTCAAATGTTATAAAGCCTCAATTCCATTCAGTCTTTCAAAGACATATTGCATCTGGGTGAATAAGCTGAACTCATGGTTTTTCTGGACCATGGGTTTTATGTTACTAATACTGAAGACTCAAAGGCAGCTCCAAAATTAGTGCTGACGGAAGGTTAAAGGAATGACTCCGGACACTCGCCAGTTGCATGCTCATTAGCATAGTAATGCTGCCACCGAAACCTTCAGTGACACCCTCCTATATCTGCAAATATACATCCGGAAAAATGAAAATGTATGTAAATGACACAGAGATTACACTGGCCTATTGACATCACAAATCCCCATTTACAGCCCACTTTTAATTTAAGTGATCTTTCTATTAGAAGGACCACTTATGAAGTTAATCTGGAACGAAATCACAGCATGTCATTAAAATAGTGTGACAGTGAGACCACCCTCAATTGGTAACTCTTAGCAGATGTCTTAATTAAGCTACTCAGTGGCAGAGTGACCGATGACACTCTGTGAAAGTCATTTTCAAGTTAGCTTCCGAGGGCTCTCTTCTCCTTCATATTATTTTTTATTTCTTTCAGTTTAAATCTCAGCTATTATGAGGTTTCCTTTGTGCATTTTCCCCCTAAAGACTTATTTCTCTTTCTCTTTTCTTATTACTGAAAGATTATTCCAGAGACAATATTCCATTCTTTGGGGCTGGGCACTGCAAGCCTCAATTCATTGAAAATCTTTTATCTTAAATATTTGTTTGAAATTTGCATTCTCCTTCCTAAAAGAGCCATGCTCAATTTAATATAAAAATTTGTTTAAAACTATGTACTCTCTAGTAAAATCAAAGTCATGTGATTCTGTACCTTTGTATATTCTTGGCTCAAGCTACATGGGTAGTGTTAGGAGAAGGGCAGCACGTTTCTCAGTTTGGAAAGCATAAATTTAATATAAAAGAGCTTTGGAAGTATTCAGACCTAAGTGTAAGACCTGACACTGTTATTAATTAAGTGTATGACTTGGGGCAAGTTATGTAATCCAGACTTAGCTCTCCAAGAATAAGAATTATTTTTTTCCAGTTTAATGGAGATATAATTGGCATATAACATTGGGTAATTTTAAGACTGTGTTGATTTGATGCACTTATATATTGGAAAAATTATTACCACCATGGTGTTAGCTAACACCCCCATCATATCAATCTAAGACCTGTTCTCTTAACAACTTTCAAAAATAGAATACTTTATAATCACTATGTTGTACGTAATATTTCCAGAACTTGTTCCTTTTGTAACTGGAAGTTTGCATGGTTTAACCAATAGCTCTCCATTTCTCCAAGTCCCCAGCCCCTGCTCTCCATATTTATGAGTATATATTTTTAGATTCTACGGATAAGTGATACCACACAGTATTTGTCTTTCTTTGACTTAATACATCTAATATAATGCCCTCAAGTTTTATAGTTTCATTCATGCTGTTATACATGACAAGATTTTTTTTTATCATGACTAAATAACATACCATTGTGTTTGTAAATATACAAGGTCTGTCCAGGAGATATCTAGCCATGCAACATGAAAAATAGAGACATTTGTTGAAGAAAATAAAAGACATGAGAAACATTGTACATAGGACAATGACACCTCAGTCTCCTTCAAAGTAAGCACTTTGGAATCACATGGTTCTCCCAATTTTCATCAGCTGCCTGTCATATTTTCCTGAATCTCTTCCCTTTCGAAAGTGATTTTAGTTTTGGGAAAAGTAGAATCTGGACTATAGTAGGGCCAAGTCACCTGGATGGTTTGATGTTTTGCCAAAACACTGCACTAGATGTGAAGCACGAGTGGGCTGCCAATCACCAGTTGCCCATAGCTACAGCCTTCTGAATCATCTGAATGGTTCCCACTGAGGAATGTTCAAGCTTAATGCAAAATCTGAGGTAGATTCATTGCTCTACTCTCTGTCTTTTTGAATGTGAAGGCCTCACCATACACATGCTCACTCAACAGTGTCTACCACCCCCAGTGACTAGTACAGTGAAGTCATCATTGTTCACACATGTGCATTCCAGTCCACTCTACTTGGCTGCCAGGTTACATTGATGTCATGCAAATAGTTCTCAGTGCATTAACAATGGTTGGGCTTTTTCTGGACAGACCTTGTATATAGTATCATTATATATATTACTGAATATACTTTTTCCAGTTTTCTGTTTACAGACACTTAGGTTGTTTCCATATCTGGGCTATTGTGAACAATGCTGCAATAAACTTGAGTGGAAATATCTCTTTGATATCTTATATTTTTCATTTTCTTTGGAAATAAACCCAGAAGTGGGATTACTAAGTCATATGGTAGCTCTATTTTTAATTTTTTGAAGAACCTCCATAATGTTTGCATAGTAGCTGCCCTATTTGTATTCCTCTACACAAGATTTCCCTGCCTCCACACCCTCACCAACACTTGTTATCTCTTGTCTTTTTGATGATAGTTATTCTGACAGGTGTAGGGTATATAGTTTTGATTTTAGTTTCCCTGATAATTGATATGTTGAGCATCTTATACCTATTGGCCATTGGTATATCTTCTTTGGAAAAATGCCTATTCAGTTCCTCTGTCCATTTCAAATTCAGATATTGTTTTGTTTTAGTTTTGCCTTTAGTTAATTGAGTTGTATAAGTCCTTTATGCTTTGCGTATTAACCCCTTATTGGGTATATGATTTTAAAATATTTCCTCCCACACAGTGAGCTCCCTTTTCATGTTGTTGGTTGTTGTGTGTGTGTGTGTGTGTGTGTGTGTGTGTGTGTGTGTTTTATTTTGTTTTTTGCTGTACAGGAAGTTTTTAGTGTGATGTAATCCCACTGATTAATTTTTCTTTGTTGCTTGTATTTTTGGTGATTTACAAAAAAAAAAATCATCACCTATGCCAATGCCAAGGAGCTTCCTCACTATGTTTTCTTGTAGTAGTTTTACCCTTTCAGGTCTTACATTTAAGTCTTTAATCCATTTCAGGTTAATTTTTGTAACTGGAGTAAATAAGGATCCAAGTTCATTCCTTTGCATGTGGTTATACAGTTTTCCCCTTACATTTATTTAAAAAAAAAAAAAAAAAAAAAAAAACCAGCTCTCTCCAGTGAGTATTTCTGACTCCCTTGTCAAGCATTAGTTGACCTTGTATGCAAGATTATTTCTGAGCTCTCAATTCTATTCCATTGGTCCACGTGTCTAATTTTATACTAATACCACATTGTTTCCTTTGCTTTAAGGATTCTGTCTCCTTCACTCCCTGTTCTATCCCTATCACCTATCTCTGAACCTGACATTACAATGGGCACCCAGACTTTTCAAATTAACTAACTAAATAGCCTTTACCTATATATATTTTCTTTCTAAAATGGAGATAACTTCATCACAGGGTTTTAGTGAGCATTTTAAAGAAATATGTCCCCTCCTTTAAAAAAAATACAATTCCTCTGTAGAACTATACAAGTATTCTGCAATGAAGAAATGCCTTGCATATTGCATCTCCCTCCACAACTAAGAAGGAATACATGTACATCAAAACTAGAGACACCCAGAAGTCCCAGAAAATCAAGCTGCACAGAAGTCCCACAAATAAAGATATATAAAGAAGGAATGGTCATGGAGGCAGGTAGGAGGGGTAGAGCTGAGACAGAGAGAATGCAGCTTAGCAGAGCAGTTTGGCAGCAAGGCAACTGCAACAGGACTGCAGCTGCAGTCAGCTGGCAGAAAGCACTGTCACACATCTTTAAAAGTAGGGCCACCTAGGGAGTGCTCCCAGCACCAGACTTGACTGTACAGCTCACGGTTCCAGCACCTTGGGGGAAAATAAAACCTCATTGCTTCTGACTGTGAAAATCAGTGGGGATTGGGGCAGAGGAAGAAACTGCCTATCTCTCAGTAGAGTCTGTTTAGAGTGTCCTGTATCGTTCTACTGTGCTTTGCTTTATGACACTTTGCAGGTACTGCATTTTTTTTACAAACTGAAGATTTGTTATAACCACCAGTAAAAAGAATAAAACTTGCTGGAGGCTGAGATGATAGTTAGCATTTTTAACATCAAAGTATTTTTTAATAAAATATGCATGTGGTTTTGTATACAGAATGCTATCACGTACTTAATAGACCACAGTATAGCATAAATATGACTTTTAAATGCACTGGGAAATCAAAATACTTGTGTGGCTTACTTTATTGCTATATCCATTTCATCATGGTGGTCCAGAACCAAACCCAAAATATCTCCAAAGTATGCCTGTATAGACTATGTAAATATTATTACTGTCTTCAACATTACTTAAATGGTTGTTTTTCTCATTTTCAAAATACAGTAGATAAATTAATATAAGCTTAAAAACAAATGTAAGACAAATTACAATTCAGGACACATCGTAGGCTATTTCTAATGTTTATGCCAATATATTCCATATATAAGACATGGCATTCAGTATGCCTTCTTTAAATAAACTTGATTCTACAACACTTGGTGTTGACATCAGTAATGTCTAATGTGAGGTTACAGGATTGTTTCTATATAGATTGGAAGTCTTAATCCAAAATGGGCTGCAGGGTGTTGGACAGTTTTCTAAAGGTGAAAAAAGACACTCAGACAGGGGTAAGGCTGGGCTTACTGGGAACCTTGATTAACCCATTGCCCCCAACCCAAGATGGTAACAAAGATATATATATATATATATATATATATATATATATATATATATATATATATATATATTAATGTTACTCTAGAGCCTTCAGAGCCCCAGGACAGATCATGCTTTGTCAAGACAAAAGGCAATGGTCTAAATTTCCCTGAAATGATTCAGAGTTCCAATATGAACCTCAGATAGCAATTAGATAAATTAGAAAAACCTTGAACTTTGAAGACAAAGATTCAAATTCAGATCTCATTTCTGTCACTTGTAACAAGGACAAAGGCTCTTGATCCTGTTAAGCCTCAGTTTCTTCATATGTGAAGTACAGATGATAAAACCTGTCCTTAAAGGATGTGATTGGTTGAGAGGTTCCAATAAGCTGGGTCATATGTGTTCTCAGCACAGTTGATGCAGAGCATGAGTTCCATAAATGTCCATTCTTTGCTTTCTCACATTCTTTCCCCAACAACATGTAAAATATGACTTTTCCATTGCTCTCAACAGGATCATTCATTCCCCCAGCTAATTAAATGAGGGTTTTATCACTCCTTCCCAGATGTGAAATTATACTATTGGCTTCATGCCTACTGTATCTTAATCCCTTTGCTAATGTACCATTTTACCTCAAATTGTTACACAATGTTCTGCCCCTCCTACTATTCTCCTAGCTTGCTGCAGTTCTTTCCAAATATTATTTTTCTAATAATAGCAATCACAAAATATCTCAATTATCTTCATCTAATCATATTGTACTGTTTATAAATCATTGAGTTGTTTGCAACTATTTCTTTTATAGTTGTAGTAATTCATGTAAAAGCCTCAGTGCAACATATGTGTACATGTACACAAAGAGCTATACATGTTTTCTCTACTTTCCTGAGAACATTTTAGCAAATAAACTATTAGTAAACTAGATTTCTTTCAATATTTAGAGAGAGAGGAAGGTAAGGTGAAAGAAACGGAGAGAAACATCGATTGGTTACCTCTTGTACACATTTCAACTGGATACTGAACCTGAAACCCAGGCATATGCCCTGATTGGGAATTGAACCTGCAACCTTTATGCTTTGCAAGAGGATGCCCCACCCACTGAGCCACACCAGTCAGGGTACAAACAAGATTTTAGAGAAATGCATTAACATATTTAAGATATTGCAAATTCTTAGGGCATGGTGGAAAGCTCACTTCATCAGCATCCATCTGTTTGCTCTTGATGCTTTAAATTCCAACTGCTTCTTATATATTTGTTAAAGCAGATCAAATGCAACTTGTTTTCAGCAAGTTCTGACTTTCTTACTTCCTTTACAACATATGATAAAAGCTTGATGTCTGAGGATATTCTCTTCAAAGCTGGTATTATATACAAGCATAACTTTGAAAACATGGGGTTGAATGTTGGATATGCTAAAGAGTATTGCTCAGCCAAGGTATTAAGTTAGTTGACTAAATATTTAATTTTAAATATTCAGCAATTCACACAGGTACTCAGAAGTACTCAAAGTATGTGTTAAGAGCCAACTGAGTTCTTGGGAATGATGATTATCCCAAGAAGGACTAAAAATGAATGAAGATGAGCAAACCTCAATAAAATGTTTTCTGGAACACTTTAAACATTCAATATATGTTTAGTTAAGTACATGATCAAGTAAAAAAAAAAGTGTGTTAAAATAACCAATACATGTGTGGTATGTAAAACATATCCAGAAAAATCTTAGACTATTTTTAAGAATCCAGGGAGAAGCAATACAGCTAGCTTACACAACTCCTTCTAGGTCAAAGTGGAGCATTGATAAAGGCTACTGGTTCCATCCCATGGGAAATGCTGGTTCACACCAAGGACCCTGGCAAGGCTGGCACCACTTTCAGGGATTGTCCGCTAGAAGTTCAATTCTAACCCGCCAAACAGCTATGTTGTTGACATAGCTGATGTCTCCATGTCAACAACATCCATGGGCACTTCATGGAATGTGGTTAAGATGACGTTGAGCCTGCCTTCTGGATATACAACTGAAATTTCCCATGAGAGACTTTCTGCATAGACAGGTGCCTCTTCTTGAGGTGTTGTGATGTCCCAGTCACTGAAGCATTTCTCCCATGAGCCACTGTGCACATCTAGTTTATGACCCATCTAGAGTCCCAAGTCCAGTGTCATCCTATCCAAAGCTGAGAGAAGGGGAAGTCTCCCTGTCCCTACAGTGCAGTAGTGATGATGTCACACATCCTACATGAGCAGCTGCGAGGCCAATATTGTTCACGTGTGAACCCTGTCTTCTCTCTCACTTGCTCAACACCGCCTTGTGGATCTTCAGCTCACCCAGAATCAGATCAAAGTTCTGGAAATTAACTTGAAGACATGCGTGATCTGGCACCCGATTACCTCTTTCACACCCCTGCTCTCGTGCTGTTTCCAACACAGCGGCCTCTTGCTGCTCCTGAAACTTCTAGCATCTCCCACATATTTCTGTCTCAGGGCTTCTGAACTGACATGGTGCCTGGCCTGGGACAGTCCTCCCCCAAATTGACACTGCTGGCTCCCTTACTCTGTCAGGTCTTCCCTCACAGTGTGTATTCAGTGTGTCCTCTTCCTATGCCACTCCTTTTTTTTTTTTTCCTCCAGAGCCATTATTGCTTCCTTTCATACTATATCATATTATTTTTTTGTTTATTTTATCCTCCTCCTTTAAAATGTAAGCATCATGAGGGTAAACTTTTTATCAGATATGCTTACTTCTTAATACCAGAGCCTGAAAAAATACCTTGCAAGAAACTCACTTAACTTTTGTTGAACAAAAAACCATCATATCCATTTTGACCATTGATCTGACTCATCAACAACAAAAGAATGAAGTTACATTAAAAAAAAATTTAAATATGTGATAGTTATCAAAATCAAAGAAAAACCAGGTTTGCTTGGCTCTATCCCTTAAGTTGTATCTCCAGAGTTGTTGTATGTCAGAGTTTCCTCCTTAGTGAAATGGAAATACTTCCTGCTCCATCTGCCTTTATTGAAGCTCTGCTTGGCCCAGCCCTTGAACTGTATGTAAGTAATGACAATTCACCTACCAAGATTCAGAAGCAGCTCTGAACCTTGAAGAGGGGGATTCCCAGCTGATAAAATCTCTGTGATTTGCTGGGAGTCACTAGGCTGAAAACTTTCTCAGTAACCCCTTCACACACACTCAGTTTGCAGGGCATGGCATCAGTCACCATGAATAGACAGGCCTAAGGCCTATTCCAGCTCATCCCCTAAAATCTCGCTAACCTGGGTCAAGTTCCCCTTTCTATAGACTACACCCTGATCCTACAAATTCAGTTACTTGACAATTTCAAATCCAAAAATACCAAAATGCCACTCTGCTTCTGGGAAGAGGTAGATATGAGATGCAGTCAGATGCCCTTCAGCTCACGCTTTAGACTCTTCACTTCTCATTGGGATGATCCTGAACTTGTCACCCCTCTCCACCTTTGTTTTCTCTTTCTTCAGTTGTGAATGAAAGAACTGCCAGGATCTCAGGATGATTGTGAAGATTAGCTAAAATCTTACAAGAAAAATCTCTTACTGCAGTGGTAGCACAGATAAATTCAACAAAGGTGAGGGGCCCTTTCCTTCCAGGAAAGGCAAGCTACTCTTTTCTGCCTTCTTCCTCCACTGCTTCCTGGTCATCAATCCCAACCTTGCTCTGGGCACAGTTCAACATGTTCCATTGAACACTGAAGTGGAGCCTGCAGGTCACCCCTCTTGGGATTCCATTCTGTATCCCACTGTCATTTGAACTGTCATTCGATCCTATCAAACCTCCTGACATGCTCCTGATACTTGAAGATGTTGTGAGAAATAAGGACAAAGTGTGTGAGATCAGGTTGCTGACTTTAAAGTACTGAACCAAATGTGAGGGACATCGTTTTTAATGGAAATGTTTAATCCTGCAGATAAAAGCAAAGAGAAGTAATTTCCAGGTAGCAGGGACACCTAGGCAGTTATTTCAATGTGCCCTTTCTCATACTTAACCTGATTCACAATGACTTAACCAGTTCAATATTAGTCTCTACATTTTAAAACTGGGGAGACTGAGAAACAGATAATGTAATGCTTGATTTACATGGCTAACCTGGAATGAAGGAAAATTCAAGTGCAAAAAGGTCTATTTGACTCTATAGATTAGATGCTCTTTGTCAGGATATGTTCATTCAGAATGATCGGAAATCCATCACACAGATATTCTCCATCAGTGAGAAGTGACTCCTCTTTTTCTTTCTTTCTTTCTTTCTTTCTTGCTTGCTTGCTTGTTTTTTTTATGTGGACAGATAAGGAAATAATAGTTCATGAGATAGTAACTCCTAGGATAAAGTACCATTTGTGTGTATGATCATTTGTGTGAAAAATCCAAACAGCCCTGCCACACCATAAAAGTCCTGGTTGAGAGCTCCTTATATTTAACTTTTTGAATTATTTTTCACAATTAAAAAATAGTAAGGTTCTTTAGAACATATTAAGAAGAAAAACCACCCTTATTTTCACCTTCTAGATATAACTACTATTGATACTTCAGGGTATTTTCTTCTAGTTTGAATGATATGCATTCTTAAATTGTGAGCTATTGAAATTAAACATAGTTATTTGCAACACAGTCTATTTTCTTTTCTTCTTAAGGGGGCAAATTTCATTCTGTAGAAAATTTGAAAAGTACAAAGAAGAATAAGACACACAATGTGACTTTTTCAAAATAATAATCAAGTATATAACTACTAATAACCAGAAATAGCTCCTTTTGTTTATGCCTTTCATTTTTTCTATGTATTTTAATGTGCTTGAAGTAATGACATGCATACTGCTTTTAAGCATAAAAATCTCAGACATGTTCATAGTCTCTAAATGAAAAACAGAATAAAGGCTGGCTTAATGACAGATAATATCAGCCAGTAAGAGGTATATTTCTTTTCAAAAACTCAGATTTTTCAAATAAATTTTAAAGGTGCTGAAAATCACTATTCAGCTTCTATAGTGTTAAAAATGGTCATATGTCACTCTCTGCAACTCTACTTTTATAGAGGTAAAATGGATTTTTGTTGTTTATTAATCCTCAAAGGGATGTTTTAAACATTTCAGGATTTTAGCAATAATTGCTCATTGCTTCAACAGAATAGTAGGAATTATTGTTTAAAATGGGCATCAGTCATGGACATAGAGTCATGCTCATAGATTTAGTTGCTCATACCATGTTCCTCAGCATCCTGAAGTAGTTGGCCTTGTACAACAGTGGAAAACTCAGGTGCAATGCCTTCTGGGTGGCAATACTTAGCAGAGCTTGGGCCAGGTTCCCCAGGAGTCTGTACATGCTCTGGATTAGCATCCAATTGGCGGTGCTATTTCTCCCATATCTAAGATGCATGAGTCCAGAAATTCAAGAGTGAAAGTGCAATTGGCACCCCTACTCTCTCTTCTAGTGACCCGCAAGCAAAACGTGCTCCGGTCCTGGGATCTGAAGCTCTGCTGGTCTAGACATCCTCATTCCAGAGGGAGGAATGCTTCCACTAGGAGACACAATGGTAACTCCATTGATAAGGAAGCTGAGACTGCCACCTGGCTACTTTGGGTTGCTTGTTAGTATTTAACTATTAATTTTAAATGCTTTATAGCATTTAAGGGGAGGCGTAAATGTCACTCAAGGACTTTCTTTCTTTCTCTGGAGAAAAAGTGTATTTTTGGTTATACTCAGTGTAGTTAGGCACAATTATCATCTTAATTTGGAAATTAAATATGGTTTAACCATGTACATATGAATGCTAAATGGACAAGGGATAGATTTATAATGGTTGTCTTTGTGTGTCAACTTGGGTAGGCCATGAAGTACCCAAGTTAAGCATTATCCCTGGGTGTGTCTGTGAGGGCATTTACCGATGGGATTCATATTTTAAAGGGTAACATGATTAAAGCAGATTGCTCTCCCCTTTGGGGGTGGGCATCACCAATCTGTTGAGGACCTGAACAAAACAAAAAGATTGAGGAAGGGGAATTTCCTCTCTCTCGCTCTAACTCCTTGAGCTGGATCAAGGGTCTTCTCCTGACCTTGAATGGAACTTACACTATGGGTCCCTCAGTTTTTAGAGTAATACCACAGGCTTTCTCAGGGCTCTTGCTTGCAGATGACACATTGTAGGGCTTCTCAGTCTCCATAATAATATGACACAATTTCTTATACTAAATCATATATATATATATATATATATATATATATATATATATATGTATACACGCATACATACATACATCTTAATGGTTCTCTGAAGAACCCTATTATAGTGCACGATATTTTTTTCCATTTAAAATTCATCAATGCCATTCCAGTAAAAGATACTTTAGCATTCCATACCCTAGGAGTTCTACATATTATCTCTTACAACAAGATTTAATTTGCAGAAATCTCAGTTATGTTTCTAACTGCCTCTTCATGCTAACTGTAAGTCTGTCGAACTTTTAGTTTTCTGGAAAGTCTTCACCATTTCACCTAGCTCCTTTTCCATGTCATATTATTGTTCTTTCTTTATGACCTTCATCTTGTTTTTAAAAGGCTATCATTTCTTGCATCTCACCTGAGGATGCCAAATAGTTTCCTTAAAAAATTAATTTTTTCCTGTGGTAGACCAATAATTGGGTATCTTTAAGGCATATCTACCCCTGTTTGCCTCAGTTTTCCCTGGTCTGCTTACTCATTTTGTTACCTTAGGTATTTGAATTTTCAACTCCTGGTATAAATTTGAGTTTGCCACTCTATTAGTTTCCTAGGGCTGCTGTGACAAATTACCACAAATTTGGTGGCTTAAAACAACAGAACTCTGTTATAGTTGTGGAAATCCCAAATTCAAAATCAAACAGAACCATGTTGTTTCTCAAAACTCTTAAGGAGAAACCTTTGTTCCTTCTAGCTTCTGGTGAGCCCTAGCAGTCTTAGCCTATGGCCACATAATTCCAGTCTCAACCTTAATCTTCATTTGGCCATTTTTTCTCCGTGTGACTCTTTGTGTCCTTTTCTGTCCCTTATAAGAACCCTCTAGTTAGATTTAGAACCTACCTGAATCCTTTCATTATTTCAAATAAGATCTCATTCTGAGTTTTTGAGTAGATATAAATTTCCATTAGGGGATCCATTTAGAGATACCCAATCTGAAGGATATACAACTAAAGACAGAGAGTGGTCCTCCCCACTTCTCCTATAGAACAAGCCCTTAATCAAAAGCTCACTCAATCCTATGGAATGCACTCTTCTTTCCACTTCCACTGACCTTAAGTTTGAAAAAAATCAGTCCCCAGGATCTAGCCTTGAGTTGATTGTCAACCTAAGTTAATGGATGCATTTTGAGTTTACATTTTCTAAGCTTTTGTAGGTATTTGACTGCACATTAGATGTATCAGGGCCATTAGCAGACACCATTTTAAAACAGCAGTCAGTAAGTAAATCAACTTTAAAAGCTGAAATTGAAAAATAATAATAATAAGGAAAAGACAAAGCTTTATTTTCCCCCAAGCACGCTCCTCATTTCCTTCCTACTTCCCCATTCCCAGCTCCTCCTCCCAAATGTGCCTGTCCCCTTGGTGATGTCAGAGTAATAGAAGAACATCAGAGTTGTCATGTGAGTTTAGATTAAAGGACCAGATAACACTGTGCGAGATGTCTTACTACAGCTGCTGAGACCTTTAAATTCTGAATGCTGAAGCTTTCATTTGTTAAAGTTGATTAAGTAATAAAAATAATTCCAGGTTAGGGAAATGTTAGTCATCAGCTCCACACAATAGCTATTGTCATTGAGTTGTATTTTTTATGAAAAATACTAATTACTACATATTTATTATTTTATTATGGTTAATATATAGTACTATACCAAGTGTGGAAAAATACAATCTCTTAAGGGCAAGAAAGATGCCTTACTACTAGGAAGGTTGAAGAGAAAATAACAGAAGAAAGAATAATTACCTTAACATTTCTAATACTCAGCTCTGGAAACTGAGTCCCCAAGTGAAAAAAGGACTTATGCTAAGTTACCCAGCTAACTGGCAATAAAAATGGAACTATAATCCAGGACTCCAGCCTTCCAAGTTACTGTTCTCAGCAAACATAGCACAGTTAAATCATTTTAAGCAAGTTGAGAATGTACCATTTTCTATATGAATTTCACTCATTATATATTGCTTTGCAGTTTCCAAATGTTTTTACAGAGGACATTGTATCTTTTGCTTCCCACAATAATCCTCTGATACAAGAAGAGTAGGTATTACTATTTTATTTTGTAGGTGAGAGAATGGAAGATCAAACTTTCCCACTTGGCTCATTTATTCATTGAACACTACTCACCTACC
The DNA here is from genome assembly GCA_004026585.1 of Noctilio leporinus. Lineage (NCBI taxonomy): Eukaryota > Metazoa > Chordata > Mammalia > Chiroptera > Noctilionidae > Noctilio > Noctilio leporinus. Next base: position 133,269 of record PVIW01002504.1, on the reverse strand, counting down.
TTCCACTAGACCCCCTCAAAGGCAAAGGTGCCTAGAACTATGAGGGTCATGCAATCTGGAGGAGGAGGTAAAATAGACTGGACAATGCTGGTAAGCATAGCAAAAGAGGTGTGCCCAAGGTGTTAAGAAAGTAGAAAAGAATTTAGAAGAGGATTAATGTTTGAACTGGGCAAAAGACGGAAGGTATGACATAGCACAGCTTTTAGGCACGGCTTCTGGGAAGGGTGTGGGTCCACAGAGAGACTGAGATCAGGATATGATGGACCCTCCAAGCTAGGGTGAAGAGTTTTAACTTAATCTGCCAGATAAGCAGACCAGAGTGTGACAAGATCAGATTTGTGTTTTAGAAAACAATGTTTATAAATTAATGCCTTTGAATTCAAATGCTCTCCAGGCTCAGGCAGGTAACAGAAAAGAAGGGTATAAAATTATAGTGTATGAGATTATGAGAAACTGAAGAAAAATCTGATGTCTAAACTAAAAGGAATGGCCACCATTGAACTTCATCCAGCTGGTACTCAATGTGATCAATGAAATCAGATTGTTCAAAATATAAGAGAAACTGTACATAAGTAGATTTTTATGTAAAATTACTTGACTTTTAAATTTGTACATCTTACTCTAAAAGGTGCTTTGGACAAAAAGAAAAAAAAAAGGAAAATGGAATGCATTGGTGGCCTGCTTCTAACCAATAAGCCATCATTTTGTCACTTGACTTGTGTATAGCAGGAGAGTCTGGAGACAAGGAAAGCAATTAGGAATCTATTTTGAAAGGAAGAACCTGAGGCAGGGCCAGTGAGGAATAAAAAGAAGAGCGATGACTGACCAGCAGCATATAGAACCTGGAAGAAAGCCAGCAGGGTTAACAGAAGCAAGCTGATCAGATGTTTGGACTCTGGTCTGTGACTTAGTTTTGATGTCATTGCTATGATTGCAGATTTGGGGCTTCCTTTGTTTTGCTGTTGTTGTTCTTAACCTAGAAAGGAGAAATTAAGAGTGGGTTCTGAAAAACGAGCTCTCGATACCATCCCAATCCGACTTCTCCTGAGCCCTCCAAATTCAAAATGGTGCACGCCAGCTCCAGCTTGAATTCATAGTGAAGCTGAGAAGAAAGGCTAGTGTTCTCTTTGTGCCTTTTCTCCAGTCTCTGAGGAATTCAGTTAATGTTCTCCACCATAAAAAAGGAAATGGTTGGTCTCCTTTGCCTAACTATGCTGTCTCTCTGATTTAAGCACTTTTCACCTGTGAATGTCCTTGGTTACTCCTGAACTGTACTCTGTCCCATAAAAGGCACTAAATTAAAGACAGCTGTGGCTCTATGTTTTAGTGATTCTAAAAAGTGCCATAAGATTTCTCCTCCCTTCAGAGAGCCAGTGAAGTTCACCTTAAATGTCACTTCCTCCCTACAGTGGGCCCTAAAAGCCCACCCCTTTCATTCTCAGCTTGGCTGACCTTTCCTCCCCATGCCAGCATCCCCCACAACCCCAGATTGGGTCAGTGTACCTTCACTATATCAATCATCATCCTCTGTCACCAGCTAAGTCATTTTTTCTCTTGAAAACCTGAAGTCATGCCCCATGTAGCAGCCAGAGTAGCCCTCTTAAAATATAAGTCAGATCATACCACTGCCCAACTTCAATTTTCCACTTGCGTTCTTTTGCAGTCAGAATGTAAATGCCTTAAAATCATTTATGAAACTGAATGACTTGATCCTGCCGCAACTTCTGCCACTCTCTCTTTTTCTGCATACGTTCCAGACACACAGCCTGCTTTGGGACCCTCAGTTGCCACCACAGTGCCTTGGCACATGCTGTTCCCTCTCTTTACAATGCTTCCCCCAGTCTCTTCACACAGCTGGATCTTTTCCACCCTTCTGGCTTTAGATAAAATGCATCTCCACTTCATCTCTTGCTAGACTTGAGAATTGCTTGAGACTATTCTACTCACGGGCTTTGAGCTCAGTGTGTTGCCCAGAGCCTGAGGCACAGTAGCAGCTCAATCCATGTTTATTGAATTGAGGTAACCCTCCCTTCTTCCTCAGGCAGTGCACATCTATTTCTTATGTCTTCCATAATGCAGTCTAGTGTACCCTGAGCAGTTCAACCTCCTTTGTCTGTATCTTAGTGAATGTTCCAACAATTCTCCCAGCTTTCCATGAAGTCTTCATTAACACTGGCCTTCTACCTCGCCTGAGCACCTCAGGCTGTCTAAACGATCACCAGGTCCCACCCTTTTCACCTCCTATGTATCTGTTCATTTAATGAACTGTCCTATATTTCTACTGATGCCACCTGGGTCTAAGTCCCCATCATCTCTTCCCTGAACCAATCTAAAACACCACCCGAATAGGTCTCCCTTTCTCCACATTTTCTTCCCTCCCATACCGTCCCTACCCAACAGTAAGAAAGTTCTCTAAAAAGCAAGTCAGATCAGGCCAATCCCAGAGTCATTTGCTGAGTCCCAAACCATCTCCCTCTTTCTTGGAGAACTGTGTTCCACTAAATCACCCCCACTTCCTTTTAGCTAATGTCTGCATAGTTAACTTCTTCCATGAAGTCTTGTGCAGACAAACCCAATCCGAATAAGGTGATTATTTTTTGAGTTCCTGGAGGAACCCTAACTACTCCCACAATACTGTTTTAGTCAATGGGGGCAGCTATAACAAAAATACCATATACTGGGTGGTGTAAACAACATTTATTTCTTATGATTCTATAGGCTGAAAAGTCCAAGATGCAGGCTCAGGCAGATTTGGTGTCTGGTGTGATCTACTCCCTGGTTCATAGATGGTGGTCTTCTTGCTGTGTCCTTATATGGCAGAGAGAGAGAAGGAGAGTCCTCTTGGGTCTCTTTCCTAAGGGCACTAATCTCATTCCTTAGGGATCCACTTTTTTGACCTAATTACCTTCTCAATGTCCCACTTCTTACACCATCATGTTAGGAGTTAGGAGTTCAACACATGAATTTAAAGGGGGACCCAAACACTCAGTTCATGACAGTATTTTGTTACATTGGCTTGTTAAATTATCCATGCCCTTACTAAACTGTGTGATCCTTGTTTCTAAAATATTTGGCAAAGATACCACATTTCATCAAATCCTTTAGATTCCGTCGTTGCCACCAGATGTGTGCATACCCAGCTACACTCTTATTTTAGTCTAGTCTAATCTCTTCACACCCCCCAAAGCATTGACCATTCCCAGCTCTAGACACAGCTTCACTCAAAAGGCTCTGCATATATTGCTCTTCTTGCCTGGACTATCTTTTCTCATTTTTCTTCTGGTCAATTATTCCCCATCCTTCAATATCCTTCAATATCTTTAGTATTATCTCCCCCATAAAGCCTTTCTGATCCCTCTCTCCTCTGTAGATCTGCCTGTGGCCTTATGGTATTTGTACAAAATTTCTGTTACTTATTTCATGGCATTTCTTGGTTTATAATTCTAATTCTGTGTCTGCCACTGGACTACAAATTTTCAAGGGTAGTGTCAAGACCTAATTCAGTTTTCTTTCCCCAGTGCCTGCTACATACAAAGAAAGTATTTAATACATATTCTTTGAATGAACAAATGAATGAATGACTATCTATTTTTTAGGGCTTGACAATTTTTACTTCTGCATATATTCTATCTCCTGTGAACTACAATAGAGCAGATTTCCTTGCATTCTGAGTTCCATACATTCATAGCTATACAACCTTCTTAATAGGGTCTAAGCATCTAAAAGGCAGGGACAAAACCTTATATAGCCTCTTTACCTCTATCACTATACCTTGAACATAGAAGAGCTCAGTATCTTTTTACCGATTAATTTCTATGGCTCTGGCAACTATTCTTTTGATTCAGCAACTTACTAAACATTTTTAAGAAATCGTTTTCTCGGAAGCAAAAATCACAAAATGTTCTTTTCTAAAAATAGCATGTCCCCAAAACACTCAAGGCAGAAGCCATGTGTTTTCCCCTTTTCCATTAATGAGAGAAAGATTCAACTCCCTCCATTTTCATTTTGTCTGTGTCGCATCGGTGTTGCCTGGAGATGCGTGGCTGTTGTTTCAAGAAAGATCAAATGACAACAGGAGATGGATGGTCTCCTTGATTAAAAAGTGGCACTCAGCTAGATCCACTTTCTCACATTCAAGAAGGAGAGGGTTATTTCACAGCTAGTGCCTACTTCAGAAACACAGACCCCTAGGAGTAGCTGAGGCTAGCCCAACCCATCCAGATCCATTCACACAGGACCTTTGACACACGGGCAGATAGAGCAGAACCATAAGGGCTTAGAATTCGCCATTGATGGACTCTTGATGGACTCAAGATTATCCTCTGAAAAGCAATCAAAGAATTGGCATGGGATGGCAGACCAACCTGAACTCAGATCTCAGCTCTGGGGAAGTGACTTAGCCTCTCTGAGCTTTAATTGCACTATTTGGGGAATGGAGGTTAATAATAATATACCTAGTGGAGCTGCTAATGGAATGGAATGAGATAACAGTGTCTAAATGTGCCTGTTCCTCAATGCTCATTCATGGCGGCCATCACCATTAAGCAGCCAGAACTATGTTTGTCATAACAACTGCCAATGGTTGAACACTCACTATGTGCTATGTACCATGCCATTGTTTATATATCTGATGTTTTACTTATAAATCTCATATTAGCTTATTAAGTAGGTATTATCCTCATTTTAAAGTAAAAAGAAAAATCTAGATTTCTCAGAAGCTAAGTGATTTATCTAATATCACACTACTTTAGCCTTTGTGTGAGAATAAAAGGGGGCCCCTTTCCAATTTCCCATGCCTCTGTTTTTCAAAAAGACTGAGAGGTGGTCAGGACCTTGAATCCCATCCAATTCACATAATGACCTGAGGGATCTGTGACAGCAGGGGAGGCTGGCCCAATGGAGTCTCATTAATACCCCTAATTTAAGCTTTTGGCCCACATTTCCCCTGCACTGACCCACATTTTAGCTTCAAGGGGCCCTTTCATCTCCTTAGCTCAAAGGCATTGGTCCTCAGATCTTCCCACTCCAAGGGAGAACAGCAGAATTTCTCCCCAACCATTACCACCAACCTACAAGAGAGCTGGTTTCAGCTGTCCTCTCTACCCATTTTCCCATGAACAACTCCTGACCATAGGTTCCGTGGACAAAAGTGCCTGACAAGCAAGATAGACTGTTAGTTCCTCCCCTCTGAAAAACCATGTAACCCTTCCTTTCCCCCTCCAACTAGGTACTCCCATCCACCTAGCACTGTGGCTTTTTTGTGTGCACTATTCAATGCATCAGAGCATCTTCTTTGGGCAGTAGTAGTTGCGGGAGATGGAAACAGGCCTTGAGCTCCCTCTAGAGGTTGCAATCAGGCAATCAATACACAGGATCCTTGCTTTGACTTCATACAGCTAGCTGCAGGAGAAATGGCCAGGGATAACGTCACGTTAATCCGTGTGTGCCGAGAGAACCCTAAAGGGATAGGTGCAAACCAGCACACTCTCCCCTGGAAAATGAACTAATGCCAAAGTGGCAATCCCACAATCCCCTCCAAGTGAGCGGATAGAAAGACAGCTGGTCTCCAATGGGGAGACAGGTGTGCTTGGCTCCTTCAGCCTGCCGCATCTCAACTGAAAAACAGAAAGCAGCAGATGGGCCCGCCAGCCTTCAGATTCTGACCTCTGAGGCCTTACCCTGTCCTGAAATACAGAAAAGAGAGAAAGGAGTGTTTTGTTTTGTTTTTTCCTGGCACTAAACCCTGACCAGTTAAAGGCAGCCAAGGTGGACAGCCTGCCCAATGCAAAGTGCTGGAGCTGGACAGAGGTTGCCTGCACAGACGAACACAGAACCAGCCACAGAACAAATGGAGCTGGTATCTGGAGAATCACTGGATGCATTTTCTACCCATGTGCCCAGCCCACACGTAAGAAATATTTGGTACATACTAAATGCATTTTGGAATAACACTGAATGACTACATACCTATAGCTCTCTGGGTCTGCCAAAATAAGGTCTCCTTCCTTCATCTACTAAGGGTAGAATTGTGTCCCCCAGAAGAGATATGTTCCATTCCTAACTCCCAGTACCTGTGAATGTGACCTCATCTAGAAGTAGGGTTTTTGTAGGCACAATCAATTTAAGAGAAGTACATGCTAGATTAAGGTGAGATTTAATGCAGTAATAGCTGTTCTTATTACAAAAAGGAAAATTTAGACACAAACACACAGTGACACAGGGAAGAAGGCTATGTGATGACAGAGAAGATCAAAGTGATGGGTCTAGAAGCCAAGAGACACCAAGGGTTGTTGGCAGCTATCAGAGTCCAGGAGAGAGGCAGAGAAGGGTCCTTCCCTGGAGTCTTCAGAGGGAGCATGGTCCTGCTGACTGCAGGCTTCCCACATCCGTTATTGTGAGTGGATGAATTTCTATTGTTTTAAGTCATCCAGCTTATGGTAATTTAATATGACAGCCCGAGAAAACTGAAGGAGCATTTGATTCTTCAGCAAAAGTGAAACAAAAACATCAGGACACCCACAGGGAGAGCTAGCTGTACACCTTTTATTCCCTTCCCAAAGAGCCAAAAGTCACTCAGGAATGATTTGCACTGTTGCCAGCTCTCTGCCCGAAGATAAGGCTTTTCAGTTGTGCAAACAATTCTGGGCTTTGGAATCCAAGGATATGGCATGGAGAGATTCTGGACAAGCTCTGCACCCTCTGCCCCCAGGGCTTCCAGAAATAAGCAAAAGATAAGAACCCAGAAAGATCAGAAACTATGAGCAAAACTCAATTTCCTCCCATGGAGCACTGAGCAGTCAATTTCTCCCAAATCTCTTTGTAAAACTACGTTTTGAAAAAGTAGACATATTTTCCAATAATGCAGGGCTTTTCAGACATTCCATGCTTACTTACCTAGTGCAGAAATAGCTTGTTCTCTGCTTAAGGACAGTAAAGAATCACTATGTCTGCTAATCTTGTCTGCTTCCCAGGAGAAAGGAGAAATCATCACAGGAAGGAGCAGATTTCCTCAATACCATTTCTCTGAAAAAGGGTGCTGATTGTTCTCAGAGTTCTTCCTCCCAAAGGCCCTATCCCACTAGACTAGAAGATTCGCAGGAAAACAACAGTCCCTCTTTTGTCTTTAAATCCATGATAACCCAGCACCAGGTAGAACATCCTACAGGTTTGCTGGGAAGAAAGTCTAGGGATGGGAAGGCTAGAGATGGAAAGGGTCCTCCCAGTTGGTGGATCTGCAACCTCAAAGGTCCATCATCTTCCTACCAAACTTGATAAATACATGCAGCTAACATTGTATCTGAATTATCTTAATCAGTTAACATTACTCCCGAGATACAGCCTCTGTAAACACTCACCTATGCCATGGCTGGGCCTCAATGAAGCCAAGAACGCATATTGAAAATGTTTTTCTATTTAAAGAGGAAAGTACAGGTGAACACAGAGCACAGTGCAGAGCTACCTAGTTCCAGGGCAGTTACTGCTCATCAGCCCGAGTCTTTGCAATCTTTCTGTTGGCATTGACCTTGGGTCTTGTATTAGCTGACTCTCTAGACAGTTTGGTATGTTTTCTTCCCAGCAGGGCTCCTGGAAAGCCCTCATTTGGCCTAAGCTCCAAAATTCTCTCTGATCAGCCCTCCTGACACTCATCTGCTGAGTATGATAACTGCCGAGTGGGGTGGCTTCCCCCACCCCCATCTTGATTCTGGAAACTGGAGTCCCAACCTGATTGAAGAGAAGGAATCCTGAAAGGTCAGTTTTCTTTAACCTGTGGGTTCTCCAAATGTCCCCTTGGATGCAGGTTTGGACCAGCCATGCAGCAATGCTGGGGCTGTTCTATAACAAGGAAGGTCTGCCTTCACTGCACCATTTAGGTTTTCAAAGCCACATGAGCTTTCAAGAAAACTACCAGGGCCAGACCTTAAAGAAATATTTGCTATCATCTTGGCTAAATTTGGTAATGGTTAGGAAAAAAAAGACAATCAAAATGAAAAGGGGAAAAAGGAGGAATATTGGGTGGGGTTATAAGAGCAACTGCTTTTGCAAATCAGCCTTAGGGAAGAGCTGGGCAGCACATTTCTCTCCATTGGGAAGAGAAAAGAAGCTTTAAGAAAGTAGAGATTCCAAACGAGTAAGAAGGGTTGTAATGTTCTCATGACTAATTCTCCCTCGCTTAGGGAAGACACAAAGCTTGCTGATGGAAGGCAGTGTAGCCTTGAAAACTTTAGGTGAGGGCTAGGTAAACTGGGGTGCTTACAGAATGAGCTACCTCCCAGGCAGCTGACCCTGTTATACAATTTCAGCTGACACTGTATTCGATGGCATCGGTGATGCTGTCCTTGAATCGTGTGACTGTAAGAAGAGCACGCAGTGAAAGCTGAGTCACAGTGAGGTCAGGTGAAGAGCCCTCAGCAGAAAGTCGAGAAAATTGGATTCTCATACTAGGTATAGCAAAGCATGGGCCTGTGTCGTTGGCTGTCATTGTGCCTGCTTGCACAGTTTTAAGTGAAAGTGCCATCTCTTTGTCTTTTCCACTTGTAATGCTCTGTGAGGATATATGTATGTGTGCACATGTGTTGTAATGCTTATGAGAGCTTATCTCACTCATCGCTTTGGGCCCAGTCCCTTGCCAAGTGCCTGACCTGCAACAGGTGCTCAGGACACACCTGCTGGAAGAGTGAAGTGCTCAGGGACAAGTCCTCAACCCTGGCTGCCCATCAGAGTCACTTATAAAGCTATAAAAATCTTGATGTCCTGCCCCATCTCCAGAAGTTCTGATTAAGTTGATAAAAATTAAGACCCTGGCATGAATAGTTTTTCAATGTTGTTGCAGTTATTGGGGGGACATTGGTTAATAAGATTGTATATGTTTCAAATGTAAAATTCTATAATAGCATTCTGTATATTGCATTGTGTCATCTGTAACCATACATTTGGCCCCTTTCCCCTCTTCTACCTCTCTGCCCACACCCCTCCCCACTGGTAACCACCACACCGCTATCTATGTCTACGAGTTTTTGTGAAATAGTGCCATTTGCAAGAACATGGATGAACCTTGAGAATATCATGCTAAGCAAAATAACTCAGGTGGGAAAAGTCAAGAACCACACAATCTCACTCATATATGGAAAATAATACCAGAAAGCAACAAATGAAAAAACAAGGCAGACAAAAACACATGGATAGTTTCTGAAAACCCCCCAGGGACTCATAGACAGCAGAAGCTCCTTCAGGGTGTCAACGGTCAGCCAAGCCAGTGGTTTCCAGACTTCATCTTTTACAATAAAACCATTTTTCAACCACAGCAAAATCTTGAGTTGAAACCTACTGCATGAAAGAGGATGAAACCATCTCCCTGGTAGAGATGGGAAAGGCATGCCTGGGGCTCCTGCTCCAGGCACTTAGCTCCAACATGATTCACAAAGCCCACCTGCCCACAAGGAAACACCCTGCTGGGACTAGACACACCGTCCTGAACTCTAAAAAGCATCTTCCCACCTTCCAGCACTGCAGGCCTCTCTGTTCCCTGTGGGACACAACACAATCCTCACCCCGAAAGTTGGCCTAAGACCAACTGCAACTGTTTTTTCTGTTATAGCCCATATCCAGCACTCTTAACTCTCAGGCAAAGTCAGTCGCAGGCCTTGCAGAATAGAGAAAATAATGCCTAAAATATATAAATAATTCAAGGCGGAGTTTATTCATGATGCTGTGCTTTTCTCCAGGCAGTGGTTCATATAATCTCTCTTACACTGCCGGTTGGGCTGCCTCCATAGCATTTATTACTGCAGACAACCCGTTAGAAGCTGTTCTGATTTATGCATCTACATTCTGTTATGGGGCGAAGTTTATAGCACACAGCGGTTCCTGCTGCTGACATCGTAAGAGGAAAACGACTAGAGAAAAGAATGGGGGACCATCATTCTTCGAGTCTAAGAGGAGCAAGAGAAATGAACCTATGTACTTTAGTGAAATATTTAATTAGTTATCTGTTACACATACTCACACTCATACACTCACTCACATACCTACAACAGAATAATGTTGATCAAACATCTGAGTGCCAACTTACTCTTCTAGGTGATTGAAATACATTTCTGAATGCACTGGACAGAATCCCTGCTCTCATAACCTATTCTTGTTCCTACCCACATGCTGCTGGTGAAAAGGATGCTCCCACCATTTTCATGCCCCCAACAAAGCTCACTGCAGGCTTGACACTTGGCAGACACTCCGTATCTGTTGAACAAAGGAGTGACTCTGAGCTGAGGAATAAAACATTGCTCCCAGCTGAGGTCACTTTTCACTTCTCTCTCTTCACAGTGATGCTAAATAAGAAAAACCACATAAAGCCTCACATAACACTGGGACGTGGGTCTGGATGGCTCTGTTCATCCCGTCATGGCTCACTCTCACAGCTTGCAGATGGCTGGATGTCCACTGGCCAGGTCAACCTCTGCTGGGACAAAGGGGTGACTCAACTCCGCTCCACATGCCTCTTGCCCTCCAGTAAACAGCAGCACATCTTTATGGTCATTGCAGAAGAATTGAAAGTGAGTAGCAACACACAGGCCTTTTGAGGTATAGGGATGGAACTGAGAAACCATTACTTCCCATGGATTTCATTGGCCGAAAGAAATCAGAAGGTGAACCAGACTCAAGAAGTACCAGATTCCGTCTTTAGTGAGAGGATCTACAAAGTCACAGAGTAAAGCATAAGGCTAAAAGAGGTGAAGAATTGAAGCCACCATTGCAATCTTTCACAGGTACCCAGAACATTAGCAAAAATCTGTGACTGGAGCCAACCTCTTAAGTGAAAAGTATTGTCCTTTCTAGTAGCAGCAACCATTCACAACCAGGCTTCATGCAGGCTCCCTGGTAAGTTTAGAAAGAAAGTATTCATGTGTCTTGGGTACCCTCTTGCCCTTGGCCCTGATCCTCACCTGGGCCCTGCCTGGGATTGGCACCTGCCTCTGGCCCCCTCTTCTGTCTCTCACTAGTTCTTTTCTCTCCCTTCTTAACCCATCACCTTAGGAGACAGGATGTGCTTACAGATAAATAGTGACAGAATTTTAGTTATAACATGTTGAGAGCTTACCACACCCCAGGCCCTGTGTTAAAAGACTTTGACCTTATTTTATTTAATGCTTACAATGATCCAATGAGCTAGTTATAATTGTTCCTCATTTTATCACAATGTTCATTAACTGGAAGAAGAGGAAGAAGAAGAAGAGGAAGAAGAAGAAGAAGAAGAAGAAGAAGAAGAAGAAGAAGAAGAAGAAGAAGAAGAAGAAGAAGAAGAAGAAGAAGGAGAAAAGATTAAGTCACTTGCCTAATGTTTTATAGCTAGTAAGTAATCTGTTAGATTTCAAACCTAGTTTGTCTGAATCAGAGCCCATGTTCCTAACCACTATGCTATGTTCCCCTCTTCCTTGAACCCAGAGAGTCTCCACTAAAGCCATGACACCCACCATGGTAAAGGATTAGCACTTTCTTAAAGCAAAAAGACCACAATCTTCTGCTCTGTCACTTCTTATTAAGTAGTGGGAAGGAAGGAACCAAGTTGATACAACATCTTAGAATACTTTCCCCTGGGGACGGAGCTGGGGGATATGCAGGGCAGGTTATTAAACTTTCCATCCTGTTTCATTTTCACCAGCTCCCACCAGAGTAGCCCAGGCAGGGTGATGCATATGAGGCCATAGATTCTGTTCTTCTTCAGCCAGTTGGAATTAACATAATGCATGATGTAATTTTCTCCCCCACACAAGCACCAATAATTCTTTCTGTAATTTTCTATGGTTGGTTAGGAAGTAGGCTGGGCCTGGACCAGGAGGGAAGTATGAGAATCCCATCTACATTATTTCAAAAGCATTGAATTGTTACAGAAACACCTGATGTAAACCAGGGGGAGAGTATAACCAGTGGACTACGTGGCAGCTCGTCCCAACGCCACACTGTAGGAGGCACAAGTTCTCCAAAGGTGAATTGTCGGTCTAATCCCCACCTCTGCAGGGTGTGTTCAGCCTCCCTTCTCACCACCACTCAACATTTACACCCTAAGAACAGTGGGGAAATGGAAACCTACCACTTGATCCATGGGTTTCCATTCTTGTGGCAGTTCCAGCGTAGGACCTTAGTGAAAGCTGGGTTCAGGGCCATGGCCTAGGTTTGAGAGCCTGCAAGGAGCATGCTCAGGGGCACCAGAGAAGAAAGAGACACGCAGCTGGTCAACAACAGCCTTGGCGCATTTAGCCAGCCAATGGCATAGGTAAGAACCACAGGCTGCTTCACTCCACTGCTCAAAGAAGAATCTAGTGGGCACCAATTTGCACTTGCAAGAAGAGATAGAATAGGGGGGCAGTCACTGCATTAAAGAAAAAGTTGGAAGAGAGACTGCTGTGCCCAAGCACAAGGAAGAGTGAGACGGAACCTGTATTTTTAAGGCACAGTGACCTCATCTACTAGTATTGATGTCTCAGGGTATTAAGGTCGGACCAATCACACTGGCCACTCCTCTTTCCTTGGGAAAGTGAGTGAGGGATAGGGACCCTCATTCCTCAGCATTCTCCACATGGAGAATGTGGACAGGAGTCACCTAATCTCTGAAAATATGTTATAATACAAGGAAATGGATATCAGCTTGCCTTTACTTGGGAAAGCCAGGTGGATGATGACTAGCTTTGAAGACTCGTCAAAAACAAAATAGCAGGGAGTGTGAGAAAAGCTAACAGGATTGAGGGGAAGCCAATTTGTGGTAGCCTTTCCCTCCTGGGGACCGACCTGTGTCTTAGGCTCAGCTGTAGCATGTGGGACAGAGGTGGATCCATGGAGAACGAACGCAGAGGCATCATCGGAGGAGCAGATGCTAAATGGTTCTTCGTATGAGCTGCAGCTGAGAATTGATCCAAATGGGAGGTAGGAAACCAGATCTGGGAGGGAGACCACTGCAGAGGACGAAAAGGAGGTGGCAGGAACTTACTTTGGACACGGCTGTCTTCCCTCAGGGCATCCAGGCTACAGTAGGGTGGATGCTGTCCAAGGGAGGTTTAATGACCTCCTCATTTTGGTTTCTTTGTTCTGCAGAGGCATGTACAGCCACATTAGTATGCTGAGCAAAGGCCTCCTTTTGTTGTGGCAGGTGCTGCAGGAATTCAGAGCAGCTGATGCTTCCTCAGACCACGGGCCCGCAGAGTACCCCAGGAGGTCAGAAAGCCCGGGACCCTGCCCCTCGCATCTGGCCCATCTGTCAAAAGATGTGGCAGCTTAGAAATATTTCTAAAATTTTGTTTATTGTACTTCATCTTACTTCGGGAGTGATACACTTTCATCAGAGAAACTGCGGAGCCTGCAGTAAAGACCAGAAAAGAAAACAAAAATAAAGTCTTGTCTTAATTACCACCCAATGAGAGCTGCTGTTAGCATGTCAGTGGAGAACCTACTCCTCTCCCTCAATCTCTCTTATCTGGGGGGTATTGGTATGTTTGTGATTATGTGTGTGTGTGTGTGTGTGTGTGTGTGTGTGTGTGTGTGTGTGTGGTTTGTAAATATACCAAAAGTAAGTGAACTTTTTCTATGACTCCAGAATTAGCAAATAAAAATGTAAACAGAGGTGTTAAGTGCCACACTCTCTACCTACAGCTTCACACCATTCTCAAACCTTTCCAACAAGTGGATAAACTGGCACTACTACCTTTCACCAGTACCCAGCACCTCCCTTGCTGTCTATGAAAGAAGACTGAAGAGACGAGCAAGGGACAATCAATCTATGATTACTGCATGGCAATGCTGGACCCAAGGGCTCCTCAGAAGGGCTATGAAAAATAGAAGGTGCATCCCATGGAAATAGCTCATAAATATTGAGAGCCCTGGCTGGAGGTGCAGTGGCTAGGCGCTGGCCTGTGAACCCAAAGGTTGCTGGTTCGATTCCCAGCCAGAGCACATAACCAGGTTGCAAGCCAGGTCTCCAGCCAGGTCCATAGCTGGAGGCAGGTGAAAGGCAACCATACATTGATGTTTCTCTCCCTCTCTGCATCTCTCCCTTCCCCTATCTCTGGAAATAATAAATAAAATCTTTAAAAATATATATTGGGAACACTTGCAAAAAGGAAGTACTGACACCACATTCCCTGGATGGTCACCAGATGATTTGTTTTGTTCCTGCCTAAGTAAGAAAATAGAGCTTTAGAGAGAGAGCCAGGCAGGGAGAGGGTGTCCATGGAAACACCTGTTCTTCAGGTGTCATGGCAAAGGCGCATCAACTTTCTGGAGGTCAAGAGAACACTAGAGAAGACAGTCTTGACCCATATTTCTCACCCTCCACAGAAGAGGGTGGGTTGCCAAAGAAGAGGCCCTGAATAGCCAGAGGCCACAGGTGAACTCCCAACGGGAGCTGAAGGAGGAGCTGGAAGTTGCCAACGACAGTTAGATTTTCTGCAGTTGGAAGGTCCCTAGAGAGGAACCTAAGAAAATTGACAACACAGCCATCAGAAAAGAGCCACAGAGAGGAGACTCTGCACTGGAGAGGCCCCAAGGTCCCATCAAGTGTGAACCAAAGAGACAATGACAACTAACAAGGGAACTGCAGGGGTAGCCAGCCCAGTAAGCAGCATTGGTTCTTGCCCTCTTCCTCCTCCTCTCCCTGACACACCAGAGGAAATTATGGAACCTGCTACTTGATAACAAGAGACATGCGACACAGTGTCACTGGCAACTGACATTTTTAAGCGACTTTTTTTTTACTCTCAACCAAATAACAAAAGCAATAAAGGAAAATGTCTTCTGATGATGAGAAGTTTTAACTCTCTAACTCTAGACCAGGTCTTTAGACTCTTAAAGGGGAAAAAGTGAACAAGTCATACCACAATTAATTTGTTTTTCTAGAAGATTAAAATAAATTTAGGTCTTGGAAGGGCAATATAAATGAAGTTTTTATATTTCCATGTTCCCAAAATTTTCATTTTATCAAATCCACCAAAGAAAAATATTTGCTTTAAAATGTTCTCCAAATGCTTTATTCCCCTATCTTGGTTTTTGGTTTTCTCCTATCAGGCACAATTCTTCAGATTCAGGAGTATCTACCAGAAAATGCAGGGCTATTTTCTAAGGACATTTTCTAAGTCTCCATATAATTGGCCATAAAACATGTCAGAACTCTCTGGAATAAATGATCATTAGAGTCATGTTTGTAGAATTGATGGCTTCAAATGTTTGCCTTTATACACTGATATTTAGAAATGAAGATTGGAGGAGCACAAGGCTTACTCCAACAACTACTGCACAATCATGATGAACGCTAATAGCAGCTACCAATGACTGATCAATTAGGCAAGCCAGGCATGGTTCTAACATTGAATTCTTATGACCAACAGCATTTTATGAGAGGTACTCTTAACATCTGTACCTCACAAATGAAAAAGACAGGATTAGAAGGATTTAATGACTTGCCCAAGAGCTTCCAGATGGTAACTAATGGAGCCTGCTCGTGCTGGTTCCAGGGCCCATGCTCCTAACCAAGTTTTATGCCTCAAAACCCATCTTGCTGTCAGAGAGAATGAAAGCAGTATCTGCTGTCATGCATGAAGCCCTGCTGATTATGCTCTACCTTGCCTGGTCCTTGGTGCATCTACGTGCATTCACTGTGAATGCATTCTCCTCTTACTTATAAGAAATGCCAACTCATTGCATTTTCTAAATCAAAGTCTCTCTGTGAGGCTGAAAGCTCAACACCAGTTACTATTGTGAGACCTGCTTCTCTAGTGTTGTACAAATATCCCATCATACCTCCTGGTCTAAAACATTTGCGAGGTGCCTTCTAGTCTTCGCTCTGTCTGTGTCATCCCTGAACTATGACACTCAGCATCTTGCCTCCCTAGGTTTGTAACTGGTCACACCCTGACCAGGATCATATGTTAGATGGTGCCCAGGCCTCTGCCATTTCCAAAAGCCCTGAAACTTTTTTCTTCTCTAAGTCAGAGAAGAGCTAGCATCAGTGGATAAGCCAGTACCTGGGAATCATTCTGGTTTTGGTACTTAAGAACTAATACTTATCACCTGGAAGGTCTCAAAAAGCTGTTCCAAGACGTTGAACACACCAAGGCACTCTTTAGTCAGTCATGGATAGAGAACGGGGAGAAAACAACAAATATGACACTGTGCCAGACACTTTGTCATGCTGTAGTCTATAACCCCTACCAACGGCAAGGTAGAAATTATAATTGGTCTTTAAGGTGAATAAACTAAGAAAACACAAATTTTTTCAACATCACCTCAAATTATACAGCTATTTCACTCTTCAGAAATGGCCTGGTAATCACCTGTAGTTAATCTTACTAACAATGACCATTTTTGAGCTCTCACTCTGTACCTATGCATTGCGGTGAGAACTTCATATCTATTAATTCCCCTAACAATTCCATAACCTATTTGTTTATCTCTGCCTAAGATAGGAGAACCACTGGAGCTCCGATAAGCCAAGTCATTTGCCCAAGGCCACACCTCTGGGGAACCAGAGAGCCTGGATGTAATACTGCTATTTCAAATCCAAAGCCTGATTCTTCAACAGCATGCAACACAGCCTTTCCCCTAGTCAGTAAAATGCAGCCCCCTGGGCCTCGGACCTGGTGGGAGAGGGGAGTGAGTAGAGTGAGCAGGGAGAAAAGAATGAGGAGTACCAACTGGTATTTCTGGTGCTCCCTCAGCCTTACCACTGAATATTTTACAAGAGTGAATCACGGAACAAAAGGGCAGACAGAGGCCCTATTTACTTTGTTTGAGAAACCACACATTGTAGAAGGAGAATAGTTATTAGTCATATTTGAGCCTGTGATGCTGGTAGCTTAGTCATTCAATTAGTATTATAGAGCCCACATTACTAACCCTCAAGGTAGAGCCTCAAGCCACCTACAGAGGATTTGAACAGTCCCCAGCATCTCCAATTCCATGGGACAGGGGTAGCTGCAGACATTGGCTCTGCAGGAACCATTGCATTGTTTTTAGAAACAGAGAGAGAGCTTTTGGTTAATAATAGTACAAAATCATTCAGCAAATAAGCATGAGTCCCTCTCCTGCTTCCAAAAAATTACCTTTCCAGCAAGACAAGATACTCCAAGCAGTTTTAAGTCTCCCTTAGGGCACAGGAGTTTCATCTCCATTATGTTTACTTGACATTTATGAGAGTTGCTATACTTGTGAAAGAGATATGAGAGGAAAATACAGCAGGCATATAAATGGGTAAGAATACCTGAAAAAGCACTGAAGTTGGCGCTTCACGATGGAAAAGCTGAAAAGGACATATGACTCTCAATTTTTGCATCACTCTTGAAAATTCATTCTCTAGAAACCATTTAACTTGCATAAAACCTTTAATACAAAGATGCTCAGCAAAATGTTACTTACCAGTGTCAAAGCACAAAACACCTACATATCCAATTCTAAGGCCCCGTTTATGTAAATCACAATACATTCAAATTGTTGGTTATAATTATTAAACTGTATGGTTTGAAAGGTTTTCTAACATATTAAAAAGTTACCTCATGATATTAGTTGGAAAATAGTACCAAATTTTATGTACAGTGTAATGAGGATTATACCAATTTTTTGAAGGAAAGAAAAGAAAACTGAAAGGAAGTATAAACCCAGAGTAGTTGCTTTGGGAAATGACTTAAAAGTTGGTTCTTTTTTTTCTTTTTTTTTTTTTCCCATTTTTCAACATGTTTATGAAGAGTACGTATTGCTCTTATCATGGAGAAAAGCAATAAAAACCACTGAAGGATTATCTGATTATCCTTATTAACTCAGTTCCACCTGTAATAACCTATACCACAAAGGCGGTAAGTTCAATGCGCATCACACACAGAGAAGCCAGAAGTCTGAAATAACAGGGTTTTGCAGAGAAAAATGGATTTACTCATCCAGCCAGCCAAATGAGAAGACCAGAGGCGACACTCAAATGAGTCTCCCCAAACAAAAGGTTGGGACCAGTTTTAAGAGGTGAGGTTACACATATTTAAGGAGAGGTTATACATATTTATTAATTCTAATTCCAGGGCTTAAGGTTAGAAATGTTGAAGGGGTGAGAAAGAACAAAAATATTACAACCTGGCAGAGTTTGATTTATCAACCTTATACATATCCATATCTGGTCCTGCACTGACTCTTTTTATTGACAAACTCCTATTCCTTAATAGTCTCGGGGTGTAAAAGTAGCATCACTGAACTTGCATTCCAGGCATTTGGGTTCCTCTGTGCTCTGGAGGTCAGTGTAGGGTTGTTTAGCTGGGAACTGTACCTGTTCAAGTTTTGGGGGTCAGGCTTATCCAGCTTGTCTGGTGATCCCTGGAAACACCATGAGGAAGTCTCTCATTAATGTCCTGAAAGACATTTAATGCTAGAAGAAAAAGAACTACTAGGATCTGTTTTCAGTGTCAGGAACTCACCTACAATTGGTGACAGCAATAATCCAAGTGTTTAAGAATGAACCCTACATTTGGGGGAGTGCTTTGCAAATTGCATGATTGTCTAATCACTATGCTGTACATCTGAAACTAATATAAAACAATGTTGAATGTCAACTGTAATTGAAAAATAAAATTTTAAAAATAATAAGCCCCACTAGCATAACTTGGTATTCCAAGCCTTGCTGCTTCTCATCTAAAGCCTACACTGTAATCCAAACTTATTATACAAAAGATCATGATACACAGCTCTACAGAACTTGACCTGGCCTTCCTATCCACTGCCCCCCTTCTTTTTTTCCTTTTCTTTTTCTTCTCTTTTTTTGGGCATAGCAATTTCTCTTTCCAATGTACCCTTCCTCTCTTACACCATGGCTCCCTGGCAGCCAGAATCAAAAAGCCTCACCCATACACTTTATACTTTACTGAGTGATCTAAAGCAAATGATTTTAGTTCTTGGAGTATTACTTTCCACATTTCTATAAAATGGAAATAATTGTTCCCTTGATTTTGCTCATTATTATTACTTAAAAGTGCCTGTTAAGTTCCTGGAACATAGTAGGCACTCTATAAAAATATGCATGAATGGTAACTATTTTCCCTTATTTTTCCTATTAATCCTATCCCAGAGTTGCAAGTCCCTGAGTACCTGGCACATAGAAATCACTGAAGTCATGTTTGTTGGATTAATTGAGAATAACAGACACCAGAATGTAAGGACTTGCGGCTGTATGATTTTAGATTGTTTGTCTTCATACGAAAGCAGAAGTTAAGAAGCTGGTCAAAAAAATAAAAAAGAGAGAGAGAGAACATTCTTCCTCCATAGGGGAAGAGCTTTATCATCTTTGATCAGAAAAACATTCTGGAAAACTGCACACAAAGCAAAGAATATCAGACTATAAGATGGAAAGTTTCTTCCTCTTCACTCTTTCTACCCCCACCTCAGGCCCCTATCTCAAAAGGGGGATTGGGCTGTGTTTTTAAATGGGCGTTTGCACTTCTTCAGAAATCAGCTAGATACCAATGGAGCCCCACAGCTGAATAAGCACAATTAAGATGAAAGATGTGTCCTGGGGCAGCATAACCCATGATCCAGCGACCCCTCCAGCTTGTGTCACTTCTCTTGTTTGGTGAGAAGTGTCCCATCCAGGTGCAGGGTAAGCAGTCTAAGAGTCTTTTTGAAAAGAGAGCCACAATGCTTGGGGACCTTCCTGAACTTCATCTGGGTCTCCTGTACTCAGAAAATCTTTGGTTATAATAGTGGCAAAGAGCCTTCAGTTCAGCTCTTATAGAGAAAACAGCCTTATCCACCAGTGAATAAAGTAACCCTCCTCCTCCAATCTGCAAAACCTTGAGGCAGCCCTTTAGTATAAAGTAGTCACTCAATACAAATTAAAATAAAACATTGTACATGTCACATCATCTTATATGCAGGTGGTTCTCAGGGAGGTCTGCTTAAGGAATGAGTTGGCGAGAAATCTAGAAGGTTGAGCATAACATTTATAGAATGCTTTCAGTTCTGTGGAAAGCTTGACAAAGTTTCTCCCAAATCCATTAAATTATTCATTCATTCAACAAACACTCCACAACAAACTGATTTTCATTTGCTTTTTCATTTATTCATTCAGTAAGTATTTACCAAGCACAGGTGGATACCATGTGCCCCCTTGTGTATTATGAAAAATATAAATAGTAAGTGCTGATGTTTGTTGAGTGGTTATGATATGCCAGGAATTGACTAAGATCATGCAACTGGCTAGTTCTAGAGCCCAGTGGGTATCCAGGAGTCCAACCTAGAACCTTTGCCTTTGACCTCATGTTATATCGCCTCTCAAAGGTATAAGATACCCAGATGTTAGCACATTGTTGACTGGCAATTTTATACAAAAGCTAACGCAAGTACAAACACGAGTTAACTGGTGTAGCAAACTACATCCATCTGCTCATTAAGATGCAAACCTTGCCCTCAAGGAGCTTAGATTCACAGAGAGGTAAGACATGTAACTGCTTTATGGGAGGTTCAGAAGAACATGTTGGGGACATTTGGAGAAAATAGCACTGTTCTACAAGTCTTTTCTTGCAGACATCTTCTTTCAGCCACACTTAGCATTCTCCAAGTTCGCCTGCCCCACATTCTCACTACAACAACACTGCCCTCTCTCCTTCTCTCTCTCTCTCTCTCTCTCTCTCTCTCTCTCTCTCTCTTTCTCTCTCTCTCTCTCAATAAATCCTGCCCATCATCTATTCCCCACGTGTGCTTACAGCCTACTTTAATACTATTTTCAAGGGCCAAAGCTACTATGTTAAGAATACAAGTTTTATTTATAACTAGCAAAATAAAATCCTAATTTTGAGAATACATTAAGTTCAAAATAAGTGTCTTATTATGTACACCAAATAAGAGGGAGTTACGTTCCACCAAACATAGAAGGAACTAGAAGGACATAGAAACCTACATCAACCAGCACCTTATTCCAATTTATCCTGGAGCTGTACTGGGCCCCCCGTGGAGCAGGGCCCTGATTAGCTGTCTTGTATCTTAATCCAAAACTGTGCCTAGCAAGCTCCTTTTCCAACTACAAAATTTAGCTGAGTGGAGATTCAGCTGAATAAAGCCTCTCCTGACTCCATCCATCCCTAATCACCTTCCAGTCTCCCTTCAACGTTCTCCAAATTTCATGCAGACTACAGTACTATGACTATTTTATAGCATCTACAACTATTACGGCATTTATCAATGTATCTGTCAGTCTGCCTCCACTAATCTGTGAGGTACTAGGACAAAGAATTTGACTAGATCATCTGTAACTCTGTATATTCTCAGAATGAGGCTAAAACAGGATCTTTTTTTTAATGTTTGTTACATTAAACTGAATACTTAAGTCTTCCAACTGCTACTTGGATAAATGCATACATACATGAGTAGATACATAAGTATGTACATGTACACACACACAAAAAATCTTGACTCTAGGCCAAGTTGACAGCAAATTGACGTTGAAGGCAAAGCCTGTCCCGTACATCCCACCTTTAATGCAGTAAAGAGAAAGCTGGCCTTGCTTGACCCAGTCCCAAGAACGAAATTGTCTGTAGGTGGAAAAAATATGAAGGCAAGCAAACAGGAGGTAATTTGTAAGAGAAAATGAAGCACACAGCAAGTTAGATTCCCCAAGGTTCCTAAACTGGTAGTTAATTGAACCCACTGTTCCAAGACCTTAATTCCAAACAAGGTCTTTGGAAGAAACAGTCAGTCACTCTCCCTCAGGCAAAATGAAAAACCTTTTCCTTAACTCTGAGACCTAACAAAGCTTCCAAACTCCTGCCTTAATCCTTGTGCATGCTGCGGAAGGCTGCACCTTAGGGGACTTTGGAAGACAGGCCAAGTCCCACTTCCCCCTGCCCCTCCTATACCCCACCTTATCTGCAGACTCCTATAGGTATTCTTTAATTCAAAGCCCTCTGCATAAAATCACCAAACTTCACAGACACAAACCCTTGCCAACCTTATCCAGGCCATATGTGGCCTCCAATTCCTGATTTACAGCCAGGAGGCAACGAATCCCTTTCCTTCTAACACATCCCTGTTTCATCTTGTATTAGAGTAGCCTCATTCATTTATTCATAAGTAGGTGGATATTGAATGTTTATTACATATTAGGGCTGAAGATAGAGAAGAATCATAGTGGTAGCTGACATGTATTGAAATTTGTCTTCACTGTAACAAAAATGAAATAGAGAAAAAAATCTGAATCATGCATCTGAATCTCATTTAATTCTCACAAAAATCCCATGAAGTGGGATTTTAGAAAGGCCACTTTGGAAATGAAGGACAGAGAGTGTGAATAACTTGCTAAATCAGTTTCGGATAGTTTCATCTTGAAGTAACAACAACAAAAAATCAATTCTGCTGCTTAACCAATGGGAGAGACATATCTATCCCACACAACAGGAAAAGCAGAGGGCGGTAGCTGCAGGGTTGGTGAATTCACAAACTTCATACCCGGGTTACTTCCAGCCTTTCACTCTGCAACCCCTCAGTCTTCAGGTTAGGGTCTCCTTGGAGCTTCAACAAGGCTGCAGAAGTTACAACAGATTCATCCAGGCCAAATAATCCACAGGAGAAGACTGAAAACACACAGTTTCATTGTGTCTATATTAGTTTCCTGGGGCTGCTTTAACAAATTGGGTGACTTCAAACAACAGCAACAAATATTCTCTCACTGCTCTGAAGCTTAAATATCTGAAATCGATGTGTCAGCAGGACCATTCCCTCTCTGAAAGCTCTGGAAAAGAATATTTTCCTCACTTCTTCCTAGCTTCTGGTGGTTGCCAGCAATCCTTGGATTATAGATGCATCACTCTAATCTCTGCCTCTGAGAAACTATTTTCCCTGTCTGTCCCTAGGTCTCCTCTTCTTATAAGGACACCAATCACACTGGCGGACCACTGGCGGACCACCCTGCTGAATATGGTCTCAACTTGATTACACCTGCAAAGTCCCTATTACCAAATAAGGTCACATCACAGGTATAGGGGGTTAGGACTTTAGAGGACAAAATTCAAACTGCAGTAGCATCTTATTTTAAAAGCTATAAACTTTTCCTGAAAGACCCTTAATTAACATCTTATGTCTTTTTGGAATTGTATCCAAGCCTAAAACAATTACTGCCTAGGGAAATGGGGACCACCTGATCAGCTTAGACCAATCAGGACCTCCCCTAGAGCCTGGGACAGAAACATAATCTCCCCCAAAGCACTATGTGGCTGGAAGATGAAAGTAGATATATTAGTATCATTAAAGAACAAGAAGGAGAAATTAATGAAATTGATATTTGTAGGAAGAGCAATCAACAATGTCTGTTATAGTCGCCCAAGGTCCCATGGTCCCCTGGTCCCACATGGTGTCTGATTCCATAACCTGATGTCTCACACCTCCATTTGAACATCTGCTATGGCACCATTCCTTATTTCTTTACATTGTGCAATGTTCTGTGTTGTGGACTTTATAGATATTATCTCTTTTAGCCCACACCATAGAGACAATGAACTGAGTCATCAAGTCCAAGGTTGTACAGCTCTCAGAGGTAGATATGTATGCAATGTAGTGTCTATTCCTGGGCTGGGAGCAACTCAAGTTCAAAAACCACACCAAACTCATTTTTGTGAACCCATCACCCAATATTATTCTGGGTATAGAAAAAATGTTTGGTGAATGCTTGCTACCTGAAGATACTGGTCCCTGCTTCTTGAAAGATTTGTCAATCTTCAAGAGGAGATTTGAAGTTTGATTTCTGCAAAGCATTCATTTCTCTTTTATCGGGTCCACCATTAGGACCAAGAAATTCTTCTTTGGACACCTAAATGGACCTTGGTTCTTTGGATCATTAGAAATTAGCATAAGTCACAGGACTTTGCTCCCCTTGGCTTGCTTGAGCCTAAGAAATGCCCCCTTCCTCCAAGATGAGCAGCCAGTTGTATTTCTTGGAGAAGAAATACCCAGCCTGTAACTTTGTCCCCCAAATTCCTATGCTTGGACTGGAAAACCATGAGTTCTGTGATCTGGGAAGGGACAGGAAAGCAGGCAAAGGACAGAGTCTGGAGATGAAGCTCCTGTCAAGAACACTAGTCTTAGACTCAAACTGAATCATTTCTTAGTTTAGCAACTAAGTAAGTGCTCTGGCTTATAAACTTAGACAAGTCACCTCCTTTGGGGGGTTCCATTTTCTCACCTGTGAAAGAAAGGCCTGGAACTAGATTATGTTTGTTTCCTTCAGCCACGAGATTCCAAACTTGGAAATCACATCTCCTTAAGTTTACCATGAGCATTCTAGCTTTGCTTCTCTCTGCCTTTCCTCTTAGTCCCTTTGTTAAGTTATGGATCTGGTTGGTGACAGTGATGTGAAAAATAATACGATAAAATAATGCTTTCACTGAACAGTTTGGTTAAAAACTGCTTTCATGTTCATTATCTTGATTCCTTCTTATGGCAGCCCTATGAGGGTACTAATTTTCCCAGTTTTAAAAATAAAGAAGTTGGGAAACAATGGAGCTTGCCCAAAGCTACTCAGCTAGCAAGTGTGAAATCCAGACTTGAAGTCAGGCGTTTAGCTCTCAGTTAGTCCTCTAGAGTCTGCCTGCTGGGCACAGTCCCACAGCCCACAGAACTGCCTGCTACTTCACCACAGCTAGGAGATCCCTTACTTAATATTTATCCTAAGGAGATGAGATAGTAATAGACAAAATGGTTAACTTGGATCACACATGCTTTTGCTATTTGAGAATTAAACTATAACTCATCCACAGGAATACAGTGCAAAGAAAAACTGTCTAAAAGCAAATTTGTCTAAGAGACATTAATTTGCTTTGGGAATACTTTATAGCAAGCTGCCCGTTATAGACAATGTTCAAGCATAGGATAAATAAACACCTGACAGGACTACAGAAATCAGGCTTTGGACAACAAGCTGCATCTCATCTCCCATAAGATGTGATTTGCCCTGAGATTTTTGAAGACTTGCTTTGAGCTTATTGAGATTATTTTCCTATTAAAAATCTATAAAGCCACAATAGGAATTTAAAGATAAAAACACAATAGCACTTATGGTAACATTAAAATATGTAATTCTTATGTATGAATTATAGCAAAGTAGGTACAAGTTCCATATGAAAAAAAAACTACAAAACTCTAATAAAAAAATCTAAATTAAAGGAGAGGTATTCCATATTCATGGATAGGAAAACTCGATATGGATAAAGTGTCAATTCTTCCCAACTTGATTAATAGATTCAACCCAATCAAAATTTCACTAAATAATTTTGTGGTTATCTAACAAACTGGTTCTAAACTTTATGTGAAAAAAATAAAAGACCCATAATAGCCAACAAAATATTGAAGAATAACAAAGTTGGAGGAATGATTTCAAGACTTAGTATAAAGCTGCAGTAACCAAAAAGTGCACTTAGTATAAAGCTGCATTATTGGCAAAAGAATGACAAAAAGATGACTAGAACAGAATAGACAGCCCAGAAACAGATCTAAATAAATATACTCGCTAAACTTTGACAAAGGAGCAAGGATAATTCAGAGGAGAAAAGAGAGTCTTTTAAACAAATGATGCTAAAGTAAAAAATAAATATAAATACAGATCTTACGCCTTTTTAAAAATTAACTAAAATGTGTCATAGATGCAAGTATAAAATGTAAAACTATAGAAGATAACATAAAAGGATATCTGGATTGTGTTGGATTCGGTAATGACCTTTGAGAATTAGCACCGAGAGAACAATCCATGAAAAAAGAAATGGACAGGTTGGACTTTATTAAAATTTTAAAAGTCTGCTCTGTGAAAGAGTTTAGAATGTTCTGAAAGTGGATAAACTGTGGTAGAGCCATGCAGTAAAATATTATTCAGCACTAAAAAGAAATCACCTATTTATCCAGAAAAAAAAGAAGTTATGGAGGAAACTCAGATGCATATTGCTAAGTAATAGAAGCCAGTCAGGGAAGGATACCTCCCATATAATTTCTACTCTGTAACATTCCAGAAAAGGCAAAACCATAGGCACAGTAGAAAGATCAGTGGTTGCCAGAGATTCAGGGTCAGAGAGATGCATGAATAGGTGGACCATGAGGAATGTGTAGAATGGTGATTCTATAATGGTGGGGGTGTTATCATATACACCGGTATCCTGTAATAGTGCATACGTGACAACATGCATTGCTCAAAACCCATGAAGCCTACAATACTGAGAGTCAATCCAAATATAAACTATGAAGTTCGGTTACTTAAAAATGCATCCATATTGGTTCATCGGTGTTAACAAATATACCACACTGATGCAGGATGGTAATTACAGGAGACTGTGCGGAGGACAGAGAAGATGGTTTGTGCACTCTTTGTGTTCTAGTAGAAGCTGCTTGTGTGTGTGTTTTGAAGCCTTGGCCACTGGACTCATGTCCCTGAGGTTTGAAAGCTGCTTCTTCAGAGGTAGAAGTTCAAATTTCTCTATGAGGGAAGTCAGTGCCTTGGTTTAGACATAAAACACGTCCAGAGCATTTTAAGTAGACATTAAGTCAAAAATGTCATTTTCTAGCCAACATGGTAGCAAACAAGAAAAAAAAAATGACTCGTTGTGCAAATTTTGGAACCAGTTATGTGAGGCAGAAGCTCTCTCTCTCACACACATTCACACACAAACACACACACACACACACACGTTCAGTAACTGCTGGAAGAGTCACAAAGTAGGTCTGGCTCACTCTGAAGTTCTTTTTTCCTGCCCAGGACTGAACACAAGATTGTGTTTTCCCATCTGAGTCCTGCGGATGTGCTTAATAAGATTCAGACTTTTCATTCCGTCCATCTCAGGAGCTGAAGAAAGAGATGTCTCCTGGGGTCCGTCCTGCTAGAATTCTCAGCAGACCTGACAATGGAAAAGTTCAAACACTATGGCCTACAGTCATTTTCTAAAACAAACAAAATCAAAGCAAGCCCTGTAGGCTCTTTCCTGGCTTACAGGATGAAAATTCTCCCCCTCTCT
The DNA here is from genome assembly GCA_004026585.1 of Noctilio leporinus. Lineage (NCBI taxonomy): Eukaryota > Metazoa > Chordata > Mammalia > Chiroptera > Noctilionidae > Noctilio > Noctilio leporinus. Next base: position 106,276 of record PVIW01002504.1, on the reverse strand, counting down.
CTCATTTGTGCTTGGTTTATTTTTTCCTCCCTCCTCCACATATTCTTCAAAAACATGTGAGTCATTAAAACTTGACTGATGATTCTCCGCGTATCAGTGTGAAATGTCAGTAAGCAAATTAAGTGAAAGTCCTGGCTGGGGAGATAACTCTGGGTGGGTAGCTGCAGAGGCTGCCTGTCTAGATCTCATTTCCCCAGGGGAGGGAGGACAGGCAGAAGGCCAGAACCGAAGCGATGAGGCTGTTTTCAAGGACAAAGCTCATGGCCAAAGTCAGAGACAATCTGAGAAGGTGCAGAAAATTGGGGCAGAGCCAAAGCCAACAGTACTCCCAGGACTCATGCAGAGGCCTTGGTGGTGGAGGGAGGGGGGTCAGGCAACCATCCTGGAGACTTTACTAGCTAAGGTGCTCCTCTACGCAGTGTTTGCAAAGTGGCTAACCAACCGCCACACACCCACCCTTCTTCCCTTAGGGTCCTTACCACGTCCTTGTCCGAATTGAGAACCAGCTTTTCCTCTGACCATCTCAGATGGAATGGGCCTGTTCTCAATGTCCCCCCAATTCCTCAGAGTTGGGGCCAATACTCTGGCTTTGGGCCAACCTGTGCTGCCTATGCTCTGAAGTCCATGTCCTCTTCTCCTGAGACTCATGTCCTCCAGCCACTCCATCCTCTGCTTCCACCATGTAGGCCCCAACTACCAGTTGGCCATTATTCACTCTGCCAGGGGTCCAAATGATGGTCTCATGATGAGGGGCGGCATCTGGCCCATGGCCTCCCCTTCATCTTCTATCACCCCAGGTGACTAAGGGCATGAAAGTAAACCCAGTCCCTGCCCTCGAGGAGCTGATACTCTAATGAGAGAAAGCCACAAAGAAGAAAGACACAGGAGCTCACTCTGGTAGGAAGGACTCAGCAAGAAGGCCTGTCTCAGAGAAAGGCAGGACCTGGGCTACATACAGCAGACCTGCATCGGAGAGGTCCAGTTCCAAGAGGAGATAGGGGGAGACCTGCATTAAATAGGGTACCTAGTGTCTCACAAATGTTAAAGTCCAGGTTGAGCTTCAAATAGGGAGGAAAACTGGTTACTGACCAGAATCAAAGCAGGAGAGCAACCATAAACACAGGATCTGATTACTCCTGATAACCTGGCATCGAATTCTATGCTTGCATGGCAGGTGCTCAGCAAATGTTTTTCAGACAGAACACATCCATGATGAATATGACAAGCATGATAAAGGCTGGAGAGAAATACCTACAGATCAATCTACAGGCAACCAAGCAGGCAGACTAGATACCTAAGCAAGACCCATTCTAGGTCCCCCTTACCTTCATGGATGGGGCTCCTCAACTACTTCACAATTGGTTTTCAGGGACCACCTGGGCCAGGTGGCAGTAGTAACCTCAGGAGCTGGATGAGAGCAGGACAATAGGGCAAACCTGGGGCCAGCCCAACTCAGAAGCAATAAATGGCACCAAGAGGAGCCCAAAGCTGAAGCAAATCCATCTTCCAAATTGATTACATTTAAATGGGGACGTGAATCAAATATTCATTACTAAATACAGTTTTCTTGACAAAATCTTTCAAAACATGTTGTATTTTACAGAAAGTTAGTAAAGGAGGCCTCTTTGGTGGGGAAAGGTAGGAAATCTTTGGAGAAGAAGCAATTTAAAAAGTGTGTATTTCATCAGCTCATTGCATGGGGCTACAGCCTCTCATTTCCTGCCTGAGGAGAGTCTGAAAATGTGTTTGAATTCAGGGCTTTTCTTCAGAGAACTGCGTTCCCTTAAGCAGGAGGAAGCTTGTTCATAAGTCATTCACATACCCTACCTTTTCTCTGCAAAGCATATGTGAGAGTTAGGGAAGAGTGAATAAGGGGACCTAGTCATAGAAGTGTTCAGCTCTTTCCCCTGCCCATTGTTCCTCACATTATTTAATAGGAGAACACAGGCTTTGATAGACAAGCCTGATTTTGAAACCCAGCTCTCCCACTTACTATGTGCATACCTTTGGACGAATGCATCACAGAAGACATAAGAGCTGCAAATATTCAAAAATGCCAGGAAGTAGTGGCTTGCCAAAATGGAGATTGTTTTTTCCCTATCACCACGTTAGTTCCGGTCATCTCAGAATGGAGCAGCAGTTCCTTAGGGGCATCATCAAGAAACTGGGTTCCACTTCAATTTCTGCTCCTATATGTGTGTGTTCCTCTTTGTGGCGTGATCATGGTTAGCCCTCCAGCCATTGCATCCACGTTCAAGGTAGGGAGTCGAGGGCAGAGAGTCTGCACCAACTGAATCTGCCTGTTTGTACCATTCAGTGGATTTCTGCTCATGTATCTTCATTGTCATTTACAGGGAAAGCCTGGGCAATAATCAATTGACAAAGAATTGGCAGTTCGAAAAAGGATATAAATATAAATAATTATCTTCAAATAGAAACACTCTAAAATTAAAAAAGAAAACAAATTGTATTGAAACCTATCCAATAGGTTAAAATGAATTTAAGATGTTTGGGTTATAATGATCATTAACAACGTGTTCAAATGAGCTAATCATGGAAAAGGAAGGGAAGGGAACTAAAAAGGAGGGAGGGAGGGGTAGGGAGAAGGAATAAAAGGAGAAAGGTAATGAGAACATCCACCTTTGCTGTTTTAAAAATCAGAATATAAAAGTAATCAATCATGTATCCTGCCTTTTCTGTACAAAGCGTATCCGAGGCTTAATCAGAGGATTCCCTTTATAGCAGTATCTCAGCTTAAAAGAAAAATGAAGAATGATAAAATTAGAAATTCACATTTTGTTAACCTTAATGAAACGGATCTAGGCAGTGACCACGAAGGGCTGCTAATATCGTGGAAAGAGTGCACCATTATGGAAAGTCACACCATCATCCGAAGGTTGGGCGATTTTTGCCAGAAACTCCAAGAGAAATCCATCAAGCTTCTAGGTTTAACTACCAACTTACAGGAAAGAGAGGAGCAGGGGAACTTGTTAAATGATGCCACAGGGATTCAATTAGCAAAATCCAGAACACGGGAAAGGTTACAGGCCCAACAGGTAGTTTCTCAACAATAAATCACCATTGGGGGAAAGACTAGGAGCGGAGCTAGAAGAGATTTCAAAAGACTTGAGGCATACCCAGCAATTACAATGTATGAAATCGATTTGACTAGTGATAGGGAAAAAACCACGAAAAGTACATAAAATAATTAAAAATTTTTAACACTATTTCACTACTATAAATATTAATGCTAATTTTGAATGATAAAGATGTAAACAAATATTTTCGTTGTATTTCCTTAAAAAGCACTCATCTATTAGATACCATACATGCAAAAATTTGTGTGGACTAAATTATTTAATGTCTGGAATTTAATCCAAAATAATTCAGGGGTCAGGGGGAAGTGGCTGGAAGCACAGACAAAATAACATTGGCCATGAGTTGATTATTGTTATAAGTGCATCACGGGTACATGGAGTAATGTATTATGCTCCTGACTCTTTTATATGTTTGAAAATTTTCATAATAATTTTTAAAGTACTAACCAACCTCAGAATGAATGGCATTAAAGTACCATTAAATTTGGCCCAAAGTGTAGAAGAAGCCAATATAACAAAATGCATAACTTTCATGCAAGTCCTTGTATCATCTTAACAAATTTCTGAGTTTAAAAAACTCTTCATGCCCTGGCTGGTGGCACAGGGGATAAGGCCCCGGCCTGCAAACCCAAAGGTCACTGGTTTGATTTCCAACCAGGGCACATAACCAGGTTGCAAGCCAGGTCTTCAGCTGGCTCTGTAGCTGGAGGCAGGTGAAAGGCAACCAAACATACATTGATGTCTCTCTCCCTCTCTGCCTCTCTCCCTTCCCCTCTAAAAATTATAAATAAAATCTTAAAAAAAAAACTCTTCAGATTTTATTATAAATGCCTGAACTGTATAACCCTACTTTACCATAAAAATCAATGTGTGATTGACCCAAATGAACAAAAATAGGTAAATAACCCTTGGGTAGAATATTTTGAAGCAAAGCTTATTTCTTTTTCTCCTTAGATACACTGTCAGTTATACATGCACATGTATTTTTACATAATGATGAGATTTTAAAGAAAAGAAAATGTAACCATAGAGAACTAAGATAATTCTCAAGCTATCCAAAATATTAAACTTTTTAACAAAGTTTTATCAATTTAATTAAAAATTTTCAACACAAAGTGAGGAGGTAATGATTTGATATCTATATTATAGTATTCATTTTTTAAAATATTCCCAGCTTGAGAGTGAAACAATTTTGCATTCCAAATTCCAGAATTATGATTTCTCATGTGAGTTTAGGGCATAATTGCGCAGAAAAACAAACCATTTTCATTAATTTCCTTTGTTTGTCATTAAATCAATAAAATCTTTGGCTGCTACAGGTCCCCTTTAATAATATAGATTGAACCTCTCTCTATTGGAACCATGTTGCTAATACAATATTATATACACTCAAAACCAAAACAAAAATACAACATTGGTGCATTCTAACATTTATATTTAACTTATGGGGTTTTTTTGTTTGTTCATTTGTTTTAGATCTTATTCATTATTTTCAGAGAGAAGGGCAGGGAGGGAGAAAGAAAGGAAGAGAAACATCAATGCAGGTTCCCTTTCACCTGTCCCCAGCTAAGGACCTGGGTGGAGACCTGGCTTGCAGCCTGGTTATGTGTCCTGATTAGGGAACCGAACCAGTGACCTTTGGGTTCACAGGCCAGCACCAATCCACTGAGCCATACCAGCCAGGGTTAACTTACGGTCTTAATGGATTTTTAATCTTTTCAATTTTTTGAAAAGACACCAAAAATAAATAAATACTTCTCTCTTTTCATTATTGCTAACTATTGAATGGTGGCTACAGGGACAAATGTGGAAGGAAGTCTTGCCAAGTTAATCACTGCAAATTGTAAATAATGACTGCTAAAAGCAAACAAAAATACTGGGTTTTTTTTTTCCTTCTTCTTTTAAATAAAACCAGAGACCAGTCCTGAATAAAATATTTTTCCTAGTTCTATAAAGGATAATTATAACAGAACATAAGGGAGAAGAGCCATAGTTATCACCAATTACTTAAAAGAGATTTGTTACAATAAAAAGTTGGCCAGTATAATTGCAGTGTTGCTGGAACATTAGCAAAGATATATACATTCTTGTTGCCTTTGATTTAGCCATAATTACATGTGTATGCCTTTATGGATAAAAATATTTTTTTTAAAAAACTGATCATCCAACTTTAATGATTTCACACGTGGGCTTGAGTGGTAATAAAAAGAGTGGCTTTGTTCACCAGCTCTCACACCTTTCATAGATCACCTCCCTCTCCTGCTCCCCATGGACCCCCATCACTTCCATGCCAGGGCAAATCCAGGCCGGTGGCTCACGGCTCCAAACTCCCCCAGTCAGCTCCTTCTTCAGCCACAGCCTTGGCACCACTGGTGACACATCCAGATCAAAATTAAAATTCTTCAATAATTTAGTCAACATGCTAAGGGAACTTACAGCATGGGGACACCAGGGGAGACAGAGCATTCACCAAAGATACCCATGAATAAGTGGAAATGACAACCTAACTTTATATCAGCATCATTCCCAATGGTCAAAAGGTGAAGGCAATCTAAGTGTTCATCGATAAATGAACATATGCACAAAACGTGCTAAATGCATGCAATGGGGCATTATTCAACCATAAAAAATAACAAGGGCATTCTGGCACAGACTACAACATGGATGAAGCTACAGGACCTTATACGAAGTAAAATATGCCAGTCACCAAAAGACAAATACTATATGAGTCCATGTATATGAGGTACCTAGAATAGCCAAGTGCATAGGACAGAAAGTACAGTGATTGACAGAGGCTGGAGGGGGAGCGGGGACAAGGTTTGGGGACTCATTGTTGAATAGGTCCAGAGTTTTGCAGGATACCAAGAGTCTGAAGGATGGTGATGGCGATGGTAGCACAACAATGGGAATGTGCTCCATGACGCTGACATGGGCACTTCAAATAGTTAAGATGGTAAATGGTATATTACATGTATTTTACCACAATTTTTAAAAAGCATTTTTATTACCAACTTAGGGTAAGTGCCAAAGACAGTCATACAGCTGTTCAAGCGGACACTGTAGGTTGCCTCCCAGGATCTACCCACCACTTTCTCTAATATAACCTATATTTGTGTAGGAGTCCATTTTTCCCTCAAATAGTCATGTGACTCGAGATGCTAATATCTCTCAATATTTTCTGCCCCATTGGTGGATATTAATTAGTCCAAGCCAATCACATCAGGATACCACTCCGACAGCTATTATTGGTCAGAGGTGAGTGTTGGCACAACAAACTATGTTGTGCAATCAATCATATTGACATGAAGCAGTCATATTCCATGTCTGGAGGAAATGGAAATGAGGAAGACTCTCCCTCCACTGCAGTCATTGTGTGAACATAATTTAGGCTGAAGGTAATACAGGGAACAATCATGGAAAACCTCAAATTGGTCATGTGGAGAAGTCGTGGTCATTGCTGAGTCATCAAAACAACCAACTCTATAAACTCTCCTACTTCTGGACTTACTATTATGTAAGATAGTGCATAACCTTATGATATAAGTCTGTTTAAGTTGGGTTTCTAATAATTAAACTAATCTAATAATTAAACAAGTCACCCTGTCTGAAGGTAGTAAACCAAAGGAGCAATAAGTAGGAATGGCTGTCTTTGCTGTAGGGTTCAGAACAAGGAGGATCCAGACTGAGGCCACAGCATGAGCAGAGGCTTTGTGTCAAAAGGGAGTTCCTGCCCAGGAGTTCCAGGAAGTAAGAGAAGTCCAGTCTGGCAGAAGCTCAGAGGGAGGGTGTGAAAGGTAAACTATGTGACAAGAGGAGGCTGGGAGATGGAGGAAACTGGGTCATATATATAGGTTCCCCTATGATGTGAGTCTTAGTCCTAAGAATCCATTGTTTTATAATAACAGCATGAGGACATGATCAGATTTGCCTTCAAGTGGATACTGCAATGTGAAGAACTGATTGGAGGAAGGTCAAAATGGAGGTAGGGAAATGAGTATTTCAGTCACAAGATGATGGTAGCTTAGATTTTTGTGGTGGCTGTAGATATATGAAAAAAGTGAACTGATACATGAGATTTTGAAAGACAGTATCAATGAAATTTGGTGCTTGAAATGTGGTGTGGATAAGAGGGAGGGTTAGGGGTGATTTCTAAGTGTCTAGATGTAATAGGATAAATAATAAGCCTTTGACTAGAAAAAAGGGACACTAAAAAAGAACCAGAGTTAGGGAGAAAGATCTTGAACTTCAAGGTAAAACAAACACCTAACTTAAACTTTATTTGGGTAGCTCTCAATTACAATTAATAAAAATTCAAACTATTGTCATTTATTCAGCATTTATTGTGTGATAGAATCTATACAAAGCATTGAAGGTTATAGTCATCACTGGAACAGAATATGTTTTCCCAGGACCACCACAATAATGTCTCATGTTCATCTACAATGTCACCTTGCCCCTGCTCCCATCAGGATGTGGTATCTCTGTCCCCACCTTGAATGTGGGCAGCTTTTTAACTACTTCAACCAATAGAATGTGTCACAAGTGACACAATTTCATTTCTGAAGTTGTCATCAAAATCCTCCTGACAATTCTCTTGGTACACTCATTATGTGGAAAGCCAGACCATGTAAATGGTCCTACTCTGCTGAGATCACGAAGCTGGGATGTCACATGTAGACTACTTTAGTTTTCCAACTTAGCTGAGCTCTTGGCCAACATTCAGTGACAGCTTACCAGCCAGGTAAGTGGGCCACCTTGGAAATTCCCCTCCAACTCCATTCTGGTTACAGTAGCTATTGGCCATAGGTGTAGAAACTAGCCATCCCCACTGAGCCCTGATCAAAAGAAAAAAAATAACTGATTGAGAAAAATAACCAATGGTTGTTGAACTTTTATAGCACAAAGTTCAGGTTGGTTTGTTATACCTCCCCACAACTGTGTAGATGAAGAAACTAAGACTGGCAGAGATTAATGTAATGTGCCCAGGTCATGAAGCTGGTAAGCACAGGCACCAAATCCAAGCCAAAGCTCTTTGCTCCAGAACATGTGTTGTTTCTTAACACTCATTGCTATCACCTTTTTTTGTCATATCCCAGAATTAAATTCTTATTTCTATTCAAAATTTTGCACATTATCTCAAAACATGGCTTTGAATCCTAATGTCAAATACATATACTTTGAAAGTAATCTATTCCACTTGAAAATAGTAAACCCACTAGTGAAACATGGACTATTGCAAGTGCTTGAAAAGTGTGTGTGTGTGTGTGTGTGTGTGTGTGTGTGTGTGTGTCTCCTATCCCTCTTCCCAGGCAGTGGAGAATTGATATGAAATTAAAACAGACAACTTCCATTTTCTTTCAAGAGAGATTTATGACCACTGTCTACAGAATTTCAAGCTGTGAAGTGAACTGTAAAACAAAATGCTTTAAAATAATATGTTTAAAGCAAAGCAGTGTTATGTACAATTAATGTAAAAATAATCAGAAGTGATAGTTGCTGAGTAAAAGTAAAAATAGAGAAATATGAGCTATAAGGGTAAGTACATTTCATCAAGTATTAATCCATCAGCCAGGAGCACAAATCAAGGGACTAATCAGGTATATTAATGATTTCAGAATAACCTTCTCTTACTAATCACACATTTTAAAGTGGAACTCAATGATATTACCATTGCCTTAATCCAGCCTCCTAGAATTTTGCCCTTATGCCCTAATAGCCTCTCTTAGCTGGTCACTCTATCACCCAGCCTCTCCACCAGTGTTACACCGACATCCAGCACCCATCGCACCTCCTCCTCTTTTCCAGGTCCCCTCGCTCTGCCAAGAATGCCAACTACTCTCCCTAGCCAGGATCAAGCTTGCTTAGGCTACAAGTTTTTTCTCACTTTCCAGTTCCTCGGAGCTGATTCTCCTGGGGTGTTTTCCATTAGAGATTGGGTACTTTTCCTCTCAGTGCTCATGGAAGCAAAGCTGAACTCTGCAGCAGCTCTCCAGATAGCTGGTCGACCTGTATGTACTTAGCTCACGTGTTTTATGTAAGCACACTATTCTAGGCACTAGAGATAGTGCCAGATGATGTTTCTAATGTTCTGCAAGACATGCCTGAAATCTTCTCCACTGGGGGTGATTTTTCCTCCCTGGGTGTATCTGGCAGTGGCCGGAAATATACTTTGTTGTCATGCCCGAGACGGTGCTATAGGCACCTAGTGGGTGGAGTCCAGGGACACTGATCCTGCAACTCACCAGACAGCCCCACAACCATGAATGATTGGGCCCAAAACGTCAATAGTGCCAAAGTTCAGAAGCCCTACTCTAAACAAGCAAGTAGATCATTTTGGGGCTGCCACAAAGAAGATAAATGGAAAACTGGTACAGCACTGAGGGGAAAGAAGAAAAGGGCCATTCTAGAGAGCCAACGAGGAGTTTGGAGAAGCAGAGATTCAAGGCCCACCAGTCTGGTAGAAGCCCACAAGGCACATACTGCCTCGATTGGTGTTATTCACAATAATACCTCCAGCACCATGTAGGCATCTCCTGTGTGCCCCTTCTGGCCAACTGGTGCTCTCTCTCTCTCTACCTCTCCTCATCCCAAGCACCAACAAAGACATCTCCCCTTGATTCCTCAAAGTATCCAAGCACAGTGCTTCTTTGTGAGACAGGTTTTCCTGAAAGCCTTGGGAACATGGGAAGAAATTGAAGCTTGAGATGGAAAAGACAATGGCTCTTTAGAAGTCTTAGTCTACTTCTAAAGTCCATCAGTCAAGCTCTGTCAGGCCATCTCTCTCCTGGGTATGCACCTCCTGCCTTGCTGCTGGGACCTGCATTCTCCCAACAGAATATCTCTTGCAATATCTACCCCCACCTATATAACCAGGTACCAACCCTTATCCTCACCTAGCTCATTGTTGGTTCCTACCCTCCAAGTCCGTAAGATCACCAAGAACTTGAAAATCTCCTGCACTAAATATTCTGTCTGCTTTTCCCTTTGATCAATCCCTCCATCCCAAAGTAGTCAAAAGATACATTAAATAATTTTAAAAACATGAATTCTACCACTGTCTCCCATACCTCCAAAATGTAGAATGACTGCAGCCTAATTTTATATAAGAATCTTTTCATCATACCACAAATAGTAGGTGCTTAATACATATCAGTTTCTCATGTACAACTTGAGAAACTAAGGAAAAAGATTTTGGTTGATTTGCAAAAGAGCTGCTCATTTGAATAAGTATAAAATGTCAACCTACCTGGAGCAAAGCTCATAGAAGTGGCTCACCTGGGTCAGGTCTGATCATTGAGCACAACTCCAGTTAGGTATGTTTGGAAATATCTAGAGGACCCTTGCCAGCTCATCAAAGTGCTCTCAGAATTTTGGGGAAACTGCTGTGCCAGGTAAATGTCTTATTTTGATATTAACATGTTCATTCAGATGACAAACTCCCACCTCATCCTCTCCCACCAAGCTTTCTCCTTCCCTTACAGCTTCTATGAATTGGCCTTACTGCTTGTCCCTGATGCGTAACCTTATTCCTCAGAGTTCTTAGATGCAACAGACACAGGCACTGGCCATTTTAGACAGAAGAGGGGATATATGAAAAGATGATACCAGCTGGTGGAATTTTAAGGGGTGCTGAAGAACCAAGCTTGGAGATACACAGCTATACCCCCAAAAGTAGACTTGTAGAAACCTGGAGTGACTTGATCAAGTAGAGTGTAGGGTGGAAATTGTGGGAAATCCCAGAAGCCTGGGGGCCAGGCGTGACAGTCTGAGAAAGCAATGATGTCAATCTACACCAAGGTGGGTGTTGTTGAGGTGGAGTGAGCAGACAGATTGAAGGAACAGCTGACGGGGCACACTGGCAATACCTGCAGATTTCTGAGATAGAGATGAGCAAGCAGAGGACTTTAAGACCACTCGCTGGCTGGGATTGACGTAGTAGTGCCACTAGCAGCACTGGGTGACATAACAGGGGTAGATGGCAGAGGGAGGGGGTGGGACCTGCTAAGGTGAGCCGGTCCACCGGGCAGACAGACTGAGGCTAACAGGAGATGCTGGGAAGGGCACACAGAAGGTGACAGAGCACTTGCTGGTGTTTTACTCACTGGAACACATGAGGCTGCCCAAGAAAGAGATGGATGGTGGAAAATAAAAATGAATCAACACCAGAACTGGGGTGGCCCTCTTATTCCCTCTTTGGGATGTTTCCAGCTTTTAGAACTAAAAGTCTTGGGTCAGGGAAAACTCTTCAGTCATAGACATGGATAAAGAAATGACAGAGAGGGAGAAGATTTGACCAGGGTCATCTCTCAGGTTGGTTGCAAAACAAAGGCTGGGAGGCAAACCTCCCGATTCCCAGCTGCTTTCTGCATCCTCTGCTGGAAAAAGAGCTGAATTGCAGGAAATAAATAGGAAAACCAGGTACTGGGGTCCAAGTCTTGGATTCCTAGTTAAGTGCATGTATTCTGAGTCCTACTTCCCTTACTTAAAAAAAAAAAAGTTGTGGTCGGGGGAAGGCATATACATACACCTAATCCCAGAACGGGGGATGTGAATGAAATAAACACTTAGAGGTGGTGGAGGGTGGAGTTTCGGCTGGCAAGAACCTCTGAAGAGCCCTGGACAAATGGACCTGCCCCCTGATTTTGGAATCCAACCCCAACGGTGCCAGATGCTTCCTGGCCCAGCCTATGCACTGGTTTGAACCCCCACTAAAGTGTCCTCACCCCTCCTTTGAAAAATGTGGTCCTGCTCCTACAACTGTCTGAATAAAATATATTTCTCCCAGAAAGTACTGGTGGATTTATCACAACCAGGCCATTCATCTGTTAAAAAGCAGAATGGCATTTATTGCCAATCACTCCCTTTAAGGGAGAAAAGAAACAGGGAGCCTAATAAGCTTGGTTAATTTTTTTCTTTTATGGCTCCAGCAACTGCACTAAATATTCTGTCTGCTTTTTGTCTGCAGCTTGGAGATGGCTCTGAACTTGGGAAGTGTTACAGAGGTTTCCGGCAGAGCTACGAGCTGCTGCCTGGGAACCAGACACCAGGTAGAAAGAGGCTCTGAGAACTGACCCCAGGAAATGTCCCTGCTGGGGCTTCACAGGATCCCTGATCAGTTTACAACACCACTTTCAAAAACAAGAACAAAAATCATCGGTCAATGGGCACGTTACCCGTAGGGGTTTAGCTGAAATGATTTTGAAATATTTGCATGGGATTTTCAAGTCACATAGAGAAGCAGAGTAGCTTCTGAAGGGCGGAACCATGGGGTTAGTGCCAGGTCTGAGCCAGTTGAATGTGTGAGCTTGGTTCACACCGGGGGGCATCCAGAAAGCCTACCTGAAGCACTCAGCCCACCTCCCACAACTCACATTCGCACCCTGGAAGCTGCTGCTGTTTTCATGACCTAGAGTTTGAGCTCACAAGTTACGGATGACACACTGTTTTCTCCGGAGCACAATATGCACAAAGGGCATCAAAGTGCTGGTTACTCGATCCCAGCTCTACTAATTAAATGACCTTTCTGGCCAGCATGTTCCAAAAGGACTTCCTGGTGTGATGGGAATATTCTAATATGCACTGTCCACTCCGGTAACCTCTCACTAGATGTGGCCAGAGAGCTCTTGAAACGTGACTGCGGAGGCTGGGCGACTGAATTCCTAAGTTGTTTCTTTTTTTTTAATTAATGTAAATAAATATAAATAAAAATAGTCACAGTTCAGATCCACCCTGTTCAGGCCTCAGCTCCTTCACCTGTAACATTGCATCTGTACTTGCATCCTGAACAAGGTTGCTTTGAGAATACTATGTGGTCATGCTTGGAAGCCCCTAGCCCTGTGCCCAGCATGGATTCAACGCTCAACAAAACAATAAAACGGGACTCCTCATGGATACGTCTTCATTTGGCCCTATGATCAGTACTTTCAGGCTTGACATTAACTGGGGGCGGGGTGGGGGGGTCTCGGGCAGCATAAAAGTTCTGAACAGCAATAGTCCCAAGGCAATCCCTCTTTCAGAGAATTTTCCATTGGTGGCCAAGAATGTTCTGCATGAGGAAGTCTATTAACTGCTTCATGTGAGCAAATATTTACAGGAAGTTAGAAAATGCTGACTGATTTTAGTTAAGGAAAATGCCCCTCTGTGAAGTTTCACAGCCAATTAAAGCTCTGGAATTTCATTGAGGGGGTTTGTAAGATAAAGTTTAAACTAACAACGTAAGTACATTTTTAAACATGCTCTTGCAAACCAGAAGTTCTATTCTAGATGTGGCACTGGGTTTCCAATGAGCGAAGGGGAGCTCTTTTAATACAGTCCTGAATACAAACAACTGTGACACTCCAAGGTTGTTGGCCACCGTATGGCATTTCGCAAAGGCTTACACTCGGAGTCTCAGAAGAACCATAAAGCTCTCATCCTACCCTTCCTCAAATGCCTAAATTCTCCCAACGCATTAGCTTCAGCTGAACAATTTTAACGATGGGGATCTCCCTCAGTCCCAATGCAATTTTTGTGTTGTTGGACATGAGACACTGTTAGAAAGAGCTTCCTATGTTATTCACAAATCCAGAGACGAGCTTCATGTCTGAGAATAGTTCTGATCTCTGCCATTTCCAACTCTGTATGCCTCAGAATCTTCAGACATAAACGAAGACAATAAAACCGTAGTGAGTGGGGTTGCTGAGAAGAATATGATGCAAAGAGATGCAATGTAGTATATCCATTCCATTTCCTTCTGCTGGCTGTGCTTCTTCAACTGTAGAGGGAAGCTGAACACTATCAACTTTGCACGTGTCTGTCCTCACAATAGCAACAATAAAAGTAGTTGCACGGCTATTGTTATCACATTACTTTCCCTAATATTTCTAATTCATCTTCCGCAGACTTGAAAATACATAAACATGTGGGATTTCCCTTCACCGGGCCCCACCACTTTGTTTTCCTTCCTGGTAAAGGGAAGTTCCACTTTGTTTCTCTCATCTGTTAGTTTCCAGTGCCTTGTGGCCTGAATAGTTCAGCAAGCACAGATTGCCATGCCAGAGACTGGCTGACTTCCAGAACTGCAACATGAAAGCTATCTAGACCTTGTCCAATACTCCAGCCTCACTTTCCATGATGATGATAATGATGGTTGTGGTGGTGGTGGTGATGGTGGTGATGGTGATGTTGATGGTGGTGATGATGGTGGTGATGATGGTGGTGGTGAATGCGGTGATTTTCAAGAATAACCGTAAATCAGGCAACTATTTTAAATATGTAGCATAGATATTTGAGTTTAATCCTCATAATAACATCACAAGGTCAACATTGTTATTATTATCTGCATATGAGAAAAGAGTAAAGACAAGTAACTTCCTCAAGAATAGTATAATAGGTGAAGCTGAAAATTAATGTGGGTAAATCAGGTTGATTAAAGGGTCTATGTCCCTTCCCTGCACATGCTGAGGTGTTAAGAGAACAAGCTCTGAAGCCAGCCAGCAGGATCTCCCATCCCAACAGTACAGAGCCTGGCAAGAGATCATTATGTAGTCACTGTCCCAATAAAAAACAAATGGCCTTGACCTGAATGAGGAGAAAGAGAGGACCAGATGGGTGAAAATATTTTTGGAGCATAAGATTCACAGAATGTGAGCTTGTTGGATAGAGATGATACAACCTTTCCCTAGGGGAGGAAATGGAGGAAGGAAAGTGTCCATTGGAAGTTCCAAAAAGTCCTTGCAAATCTGCAAAATGCTAGCCAGTCAAGCCATTGGACAAGAGAACTCAAATGCTACTAAAATTAAAAATTCAAAATTAAGCATACTCTTACCATACAACACAGAAATTACGCTTCTTAGTATTTACCCAAAGGAGTTGAAAACTTTTGCTCACACGAAGCTTCATCTGGAGGTTTGTAGCAGCTTCATTACTAATTAATAGAACATGGAAGTAGCCAAGATGTCCTTTAGTAGGTGAATGGATACATAAACTGTGCTATGTTCAGGTAATGGGTTATTATTCAAAGGTAAAAAAAATTGAGCTATTAAGTTATGGAAAAGAGGAACCTTAAATGTGTGTTACTAAGTGAACCTTAAAAGCACATTACTAAAAGGAACGCATATTGTATGATTCCAACTAAATGATATCCCAGGAAAAGCAAAAGTATGAAGACAAAAAGATCAATGGTTGCTGGGGAGGGGCAAGGAGGAGATGAGAGATAAATAGGAAGAGCATAGAGAACTTTTAGGGCATAAAATACTCTGTATGATATTATAATATAGGACATATGTCACTTACATTTGTCCAAACCCATAAAATGTATTAGATTGACCAAAAGTCCACTTATTTTTTCTTTAAAATAAAAAATGCATTTTTTATTTTCACCAATAACTTGACTGATTTGGATATTTTGAGTATGTTGGCTATCTCCCATGAGGTATAATGTTGATTGTCCTCAGTGAATGTCTCTATTTGATTGCTGTCAACTTCAACTGGCTAACCCAACCATGGAGCATCATCCAGGGAGAAATCTCCAGCATGAAACGGTGCAAACCACTTTTGACATGTTTGATCCATCACAGGACTTTCTCCATACTCTGCACAAATCTTTTTCTGCCTTTCAGTTGTGTTTTCACCTTCCTTGAAATAATAAAGCACACTGTGCCAAAAATGTTGCATATTTCTTCCCTCTTCAATATTAAAATAGCTGTACAAAATCTCACCCATCTTGATAACTTTTTAAAAATTCATGCTGTCACAATACAATCTAACAAAATTGTTTTTGAATGCAGTTAAAGACAACTAAGTGTTACTGGAGCCATTTTACAGGAAAAAAAAAAAAGAAAAGAACATTTTGGCCAACTCCATACAACACCCACAGTGAACCCTAAAGTAAATTATGGACATTGGGTCAAAAAAGAAAGTACCACACTGGTGACAGATGCCTGGTAGCAGGAGAGACTATACATACGTGGAGTAATCAGGTATATCTCTACTTTTCTCTCTATTTTGTCATAAACTTGAAACTGGTTTAAAATGTTTTTTAAAAGGCAATCTACTTTATAAAATTTAATTTGACCATTGGGAACATGAGAATGAATAGTAGAGAGAATGCTATTCCTTGAAACCTGGCTCCCAATTTTATTATTTTTTGGACATTTTTCACCTAATAGCTTTCCCTCTGCCCTTTAACATGCACATCTCCCAAGTAAAGCTGCCCCCTCTCCTGGTGTCCAGAGACCTCCTTTTTTGATACCTGAATCTGATCTTGTCCTCTGCTACGTTTTACTTCAGACCTTAGTGTACAGTCTGGGTTTATTGAAGTGAAGAATTCTGCATTCTGTGTGCATGTTCTAAATTTCTTAAGCAACCAGGAGCCACTGGTATTTATTGAGCACCTACTATGAGCCAGGCACTGCCCTTGCACTATACATTTGTTAATTAAAATGTACTCCTGCCTTGGCTGGTGTGGCTCAGTGGAATGAGCACCTGCTTGTGAACCAAAGGGTTGCCGGTTCCATTCCCAGCCAGGAAACAGGCCTGGATTGCAGGCCAGGTCCCTGGTTGGGGGAGTGCGAGATGCAACCACACAGTGATGTTTCTCTCCCTTGGTTTCTCCATCCCTTCCCCTCTCTCTCAAAATAAATAAATAAAATCATTTTACAAATAAAATAAAATAAAATGTACTCCTTGCCTGGCTCTGTGAGATGGATGGATGCGATTGTCATCCCCATTTTACAGATGGGGAAACAGATCAAGCAACTTATCAAGTAGTAAATAGTTAAGCCAGAATTTGAACCCCGCAGCAGACACCAAAGCCTGTAGTTTAAAGCCATTAGCATATTTTTAGTTCCATCTATCAAGTGTTTATGAGCCCCAAGCATGTGCTTTTCAAACTTCTGCTTTAAATAAAACAAAGTATCAAAGTATAAACAAATCAGAGTTCAGGTCAAGTAATCCGGGTCCAAAATCAGAAGGAAATCAATGCCTAGGGAAGGACAGTGACAGATCTAAGGTCACTTTATCATGACAAGAACCTGGATTCAAACCTTGGTCTCTCATTTTGCTGTTATTTCCATGATACAATGCTATACTTTGAAAAGAAATCTGCTCTAAGAGGTTATAATATATTTATTATTGTTAGCATCATTCCCTCCCACTGAGCAAAATGTTTTTCACACAATAGGTTTAGGCCAACTGACAGGTTTAGGCTATGAAAGTGGACCTAGGAATATAATTTAAAATTCAAGGTCTTAGGTAAGAAAGGCCTTTTTGGAAATATATACGGAAGACATTTCTACCAGGCCAACATTCCATTAGTACTTCAAATCATTAATCGTTTGTTGTGTTTCAAGTCAACCTAATATCCTAGCTGCTAAACTTTTTTTTTTTTTTTAAGATTTTATTTATTATTTTCAGGGAGAAGGGAAGAGAGGGAGAGAGACATCGATGTGTGGTTGCCTTTCAACCTGCCTCCAGCTACTGGAGACCTGGCTTGCAACCTGGTTATGTGCCCTGGCTGGGAATCGAACCAGCAACCCTTGGGTTCGCAGGCCAGCACCTTCTCCACTCTGCCACCAGCCAGAGCAGCTGCTAAACTTTTAACAGATTGAAAGCAAGGACTGGCGTCTTGGATTGTCCTTCAGGAGAAAATCCTGATTAGATTTCAGCTAAAAACGGCCATTCATGTTAGCAACCCAGGTCCCAGCTAATGAGGGCTGGGCTGCCCATGAATCTCCACTGTGGAAAAGGTTGGGACACCATAGAAACTCATAGCCCAGACTGGAGAAGCCAGTCAGGAAAACAAGATATTGACTATAGAGGAGAAAACTAAGCCTGCCCAGGACCTGTGGGCACAATGGCTGAACTAAGAATTGATGGAAGTGGGAACAAGACTCACTTCTTACAACTCCAAGATTCTGCAGTATTAATCAAATATACTAGAGATATAACTGCATTATAGATAGGAAAATAATTGCTAATTAAAACACATCTAGTGAGCTACTGCCTTTTGTCCCGAGCTAGACTGGGTGTCTTGGGATTTTGTACGAAGTGTTTGACATGATTTAAGCCCTAGGGGTATCTACATCATGAACTAACATTCAAAATATTTTCAGGACCAGCCTGTGAACCCAAAGGTTGCTGGTTCGATTCCCAGCCAGGACACATAACTAGGTCTGCAGCCAGGTCTGCAGCTGGCTGCAGACCTGGCTGCCATACATTAATGTCTCTCTCTCCATACATTAATGTATGGAGAGGCAACCATACATTAATGTCTCTCTCTCCCTCTCTGCCTCTCTCTCTTCCCCTCTCTCTGAAAATAATGAATAACATCTTTTAAAAAATTTTTTCAGGAAATCGCTAAAGAATCTTCAATTCTTGAATGATTCTGGTTGATGCTAAAGCCACATAGCAGTGTAGTGAAGAACAGGGACTCATGAGCCACACATTTTGGGTTCCAATCATATCTCTGACACTTACTAGCTTGACCTTGAGCAAGCTACTAATATCTCTGAACCTCAACGCCACCCCACCCCGACTCTCTCATCTATAAAATGGAACAATATCAGTACCTACCTCAAAGGGTTGTTGTAAAGATTAAATAAGTTAGCATCTATAAAGTACTATGTCCGTGTTTGGGCATATAGTTTGGGCATATACGTACTGGGAGTATCCAGTAAGTCTCCGTAGATTGGAAAGCTAAGGCTGACAAAGTGTCAGCATGCCTGCCTAAAGGCAGTATAGGTGACATTGACAGTGTAAGAGTCGGAAGCCAAAGGCCAGTTGCTGTGATGACATGCCAGTATAACGCTTCTTGCTCTGACCCCTTCAGGATCACAAGACTGTTCCTCTCTGATTACCCCCACCAGAATTGGAAATGGGCAATTCTACTCGAGCTGTGGCTGTAGGGAGTTGTTTGGATGTTATAATCTGTTTTTAATCTTGTGTGTAAATGAATAGAGAGGTTAGTCAGTGGGTGCATATTAATCTAAAATAAATGAATACATTTGAATTAATCAGATCTTCAGTCTACGTAAGTTGATGATTTATAATGATATTAGCACAAATTGCAATGATAAATCATTTTAAAATTAGATCCAGTGCTGCTTAAGGCTGCAAGGACTCTGGAGGTTTGAACATAACTGGAGACAACTTTAAAATGTAGATTGGTCCAGCTGTAGCTTAAAGACACAAGCAAGGGGCAGGGAGGCCAGAGGGCAATGTCAACCAGATGCTATAAAAGAGAGATAGTAAGGACCCTACAAGGTCACAAAAGTAAGAAAAGAGCAAGAGAAAGTCAATGAAACAGACACATTCTGCATCCCACAGTTGATTTTCTGGCTTGGGGCAGAAGACCTTGAGACTTCCACTCAATTCAAAGCAAGGAGAAGGAATTAAATTGAGGCAGCCTGTGGAAAAGGAAAGATTTCAGCTAACTCCTCCACTTTCTTAAAGATGATCTTGGGCAAACTGGCTTTGCTGAGGCTGGTTATTTCATCTGAGAAATGAGGTTTATCATTCCAACTGTAAAGTACTGTTATGGGAATTAAATAATATTGGATGCAAAGTAAAAAAGCCAGTTGATAAAGAACAGAGTAGTGATTAAAAGAAGAAGTCAGATTGCTGCTGGAGATTTAAGGGAATTTCATTCTTCTGAGCCTTGGTTTTCTGTTATAGAATGGAAATAATATTAGGGCCAATCTCTTATCATTGTGGGAGAATTAAATGTAAACATGAAGGTCCTACACCTAAGGAGACCCTTGGCAAATGTTAGCTATTAGTATAATTGATTGTCATTGATGTCACCATAATTCCTGGGTAATGATACTGGAAAACTGGCTTTAGAAAAAAGAAAGTAGAGACAGAAGAAACTATTATAGATATGCTAGTGACAGAGAAAATGTGTGACCAGAGAATCAAGAAGAGGAAGAGCAAATCTTACAATAAAGTGAATCACACAGTTTTTTTGGTTTCCTAGTGGATGTAAACGTTATGTTTATACTATACTGTCACCTGCTAAGTGTGCAATAGCATTATATCTTTTAAAAAAACAATGTACATACCTTAATTTAAAAACACTATATTGCTAAAAATTGCTAACCATCATCTGAGCCTTCCATCAAGTTGCAATCTTTTGCTGGCATTGAGTCTTGCCTTGATGAAAACGCAGGATCTGCAAAGTACAATAAAAACTAAGCTCAATAAAACAAGGTCTGCCTGTATGTTATTATTATAGAATTAAAATATTAAAGGAGAAGGAAAAGCATGTGAAGTCCCTTAGACTGCTTGCAATACAATCCTGATGATAACCACCCTGAGAGATGTTAAGAGTCTACAGGTTAAAGGCACAGTCCCCATCAAAACTACCCTCACTTTGAACACCACCCCCAAACATTCAGAAGTCCCCATGCCACCTGCGTTTTTTGACCAATTAGCTACAAATCCAGGGGTTCCCGTGAAAACTTTCAGGTTTGATAATTTGCTAGAACAACTCACAGAACTCATAAGGTATGAGCTATCCTATGATTACAGTTTTATTGTGAAAGATACCAATCAGGACCAGACAAGTGAGGAGATACAGGGCAAAGTCTGGGAGAGTCCTGAATGCACATTTTCCCTGCTTTCTCCCTAAGGAACCAGGATGTGTCACCCCTCAGGTACATGGATGTTTTCACCAACCAGAGAGCCCCACGCGGCTTCAATGTTCAGAGATTTTATTAGGAATTCATTGCATTGGCATGACCGATTGAGTCATTGGGCACATGTTTAAACTCTGCCTTCAGGACCACCCTTTTCACTTCTCCAGAAATGGGAGGGTGAGGGTCCCCCCAGCCCAAAATCCCACCTTCTAATGACATGGTTTGCAGTTTCAACAGGACCAGCCCCCTTCCTGAGCCACCTTATTAATAAATATTCAGGTAGGGTCTGAGTGGCTCATGAAGAATAAAGACACTCCCATTTCTAAGAAAATTCCAAGAATTTAGAGTCTCTTTCCCAGAAACTAGGACAAAGGCCAGTCACAGTCTTTATGATGCAACAGCATTCCTCTGATAACAAGCAGAACTACACCTAATTTCTTTCAGGCTGGTGAACTTACAAAGTGCCCATCCTGTCAAGGAGTTATAACTTACAAAATTTGGGCTTATTTATTTAACAAGAGTTACATATTTGACATGACTACAGAAGAGTCACTCTACATTGTCTGTGTACCTATTAGAAAACCAAGGTTGCTCTCATGAACTACAATTTTTTTTTCTTTCTCTCTTGTTATTACTCATTGTCACATGTAGGTTTTGATTAAATGTAAATTGATTCTGTAGTCTTTTTGGTAATCTAACCTAAAGCAAAATAATTATTACCTTAAATCTGCCCCTAGTTTTCCGCCATAGCATTAAATTACCTCAACTAACCCTACAGGGACTTGCAGGTATAGGACTAATATTCTTCTCAATGTATATACTAAGAGACTGAGAAGTGAATACTTTAAGCAACTTTCTTCAGCTCACGGAACTAGTCAATGGCAAAAGTGGGATCCTAACTGGGCAATTTGCTTCTTGATAGCAACTTTTAAATCAAAAGTATGACCACTGACAACAGCAGTGATTTTTTCAATTGTGGTTGGTGTTGTGCTATTTCAGAAAAGGTCCTCGGGATTATGCCCAAACCATGGTTCTGTCACTCATTAACCCCTTTTCTAGGAAGGAGCTGCCTGACCTCCCTCACGAAACCAGAGAGCGAGCCTTGAGGACTCCCATTTCCTAAAGAGGAAAGCTGAACCACCAAGGCTACAGGCCACCTGCCCCAGCTGCTCTTCTCCCTACAGATGAAAAACAAACAGCTCTCAAGGGAACCACTTGTGAAGCTCTAAACTGAACCTCCTGGCAAGGAAGTTGAGGAGGCACTTAACACTTAGTCATGTCCCTGATGTGTTTGCTGCTTCTTGGACAATTGATCTCAGGCAAAAAAGAGAAAGAACTCATGAACAATATTGTTATGAGTGTGGGGGGTGGGGTAGGAGGAGGTGGAAGAGGGTTTAAGGGGGATGAATGTTAATGTGGAAAAAGTACAATAAAAATAATCTATAAAAAACAAAAGAAGTGGCTCAAAATAAATTAAAATGAGCTGAAAATAAAAATGTCCTCAGCTTTGAGGCTTGAAACACGGGGTGTGAGCCACACAAACACAATAGCTTCATCAGAATTGCTAATACGTTTGGGGTGACAGAAACACAGAAAGATGGACTAGCTCACCTAAGATGGTACTGCTGGAGGTGGTAGAAGCAATGTCCATCCTATGTTAGTTTGGTTGTCTTTCTGTCTCTCGTGCCTCTGCCCTTCCAGCTACAATATGCTTGGGAAAGCTTGCTCAATAAGTGAGCAACTTACCCAACTATGAACCAGAGTCCCCTCTGAATCTCCTGCCATCCCTCTTCTGCCAACGAAAACTAAAGGAAAGAGTCAGTATCAGGGTAAGATGCTAAGATAACTAGATTCGGAAATGCAAAACAAAAACTCTCCTCCTCTGATGTTCTGCCACTTGAATACATTTGTAAAAAGTCAAGAGTTCACTTTCTAAGCAAAAGGAAGACCCTAGAAGAGTTTGATCTACCGGTGACTCTTGCCAAGTGGCATTAAAGGATATTAAGTCATGGGAATGTAATATATAAATTATAGATGAAGTGTATAGACTTAGAGAGGCTAGTTAGAAAATAGTAGAAAAGACAATTCTGTTTGCTCCTCTCCCTGAACATAAAAACAATGCATTTTTCATCTACCCTGCAATTAGTTAAGGCCATGGCACTGACTTCTGGCTAATAGATGTTGGGTAAAAGCAACGGAAGCATTTTCAGCCATCTTAAAGGATTATTTGTACAGTTGCATGAAATTATATTACAAAAAAACTGTTCATGCAGTATTTTTCATAACAGTGAAAATGTAGAGAGACACCAGAAGCCCAGCATATACTAAATAAATACTTGGTATATCCAAAACTTGAAATAGTGCAAAGCCTTCAAAATGAATAAAAACAGTCCCCGTTATTAAGAGTAGTGTATGTCATACTAATCCTTCCATTGAGATCAACCTAAAAGCTAGATTAAATACATTTTATTTTTTTAATTTAATTTTGTTGTTGTTGTATTATATTCATCCCATTCCCCACCCCTTCCCCACCCCATTCCCCTCCAAAGTCAATCCCACTTGTCCATGTCCATGGTCATCCATGCTAGTTCCTTAACTAAACTGCTCCCCTTCTTTGCCTTCTTCTCCCCCTTCCCTCCTCCTCTCTCCCATCTTCCCACTGAAGTCTATTCCTTGTATTCATGTTTCTGGTTCTATTTTGCTTGTTTGTCCATCAGTGGATGAATGGGTCCAAAAACCGTGGTAGATTTACACAATGGAATACTACACAGCAGAAAGAAAGAAAGAAAGAGGGAACTCCTACCCTTTGCAACAACATGTCATGCTTAGTGAAATAAGCCAGTCAGTGAAAGACAAATACCATATGATCTCACCCATTACAGGACACTACTGAACAAAACAAATAGATTAAATACATTTTTAAAAGGCATTTTCTGAAGGCATCAGAAAGTAGACAAGGTCCATAGCAGTTGAGGTTAGAATTTCAGAAAGAAAAGAAAGGTTCTAAGATGAGTCTTTTTCCATTGCCACTGTGTTCCTGGCGGCTTTTTCAAGCTTCATCAAGGAGCACAGAAGATAAATTGAAAGCAAGTAAAGTTTGCAGCAGTGTCACTGAAAAAGGAAGACAGAAATTAGAATTAAGTGTGATTAAGGCAGCTAAGGCCAGAGGGGCCCATGTCACAGAGAAAAGGAAACCACAGAAAAGGGAGCCCCAAATTACTCATGCAATTTCCCCAAATTGCTCCCTGATTGTAATGCTCCCTGTGCATTCATGGAGTTAACTAAGGAAAAAATCAAGCAAAAAATAGTTGCTAAGTGGTTAAAATTCTGAGCAGAGATTGAAGTAGTTGTATGGAGGTGGGAAAAGATAAATTGGAGTCCCGAGTCATTGTAGGAGAAGATCATGATAGAAAACTAAGGCTTTCAGTTGAGAATATTACAGCACTAGGCCAAGAAGCAAGGGAACACATAAAAAGATAAGCCCTAATAATGCCAGAAACTCGGGATTAATTAGATCAAGTCTCTTACTTTACATAACTTCTAGGAGAAAGTAAATCTTATCTCCAGGAAAGTAATGTAAGATATTTTCAATGCATGCACCCAATAATGTATTTGTATTCAGTTTATATAAAGAACCTGTATAAACCTATTTTTTAAAAATAAAAACAGAGGGGGACAGAGGGGAGCAAAAAGGGGATGGATGTAATACAACAACAATAAAATTTTTAAAAAAAGAATTATCAGCAAAAAATAAATAAATAAAATAAAATAAAATAAATAAAAACACCTCAATAAAACAGAGGCAAAAGTCTTATCCAGGAACTTATGACAAGAGCTAATAAACAACTAATACACATATGAAAAGGTGTTTAGCATCCTTAATCATAAGAGAAATGCAAAGTAAAACCACAGCGAATTGCTTCTAGACAGTCACAAAATTGGCTGAAATTTGTGGGTTTTTTTTAAATCACCATACCAAGTGTTGGCAAAGATGTAGAGCAACTGGAACCTTCATATACTGCTTGTGGAAATACAAATTTGGGGGTGGAAATAGAAATTCTTACAATCACTTTGGAAAAACTGATGGCAGTAGCAACTAATGTTGAATATGTACATAACTTGTGTCATAACAATTTCACTTCTAAGTATGTGCCCAAGTGGTATGTGTATATATACATGTTCATCGAAAAGTATGTATGTATAAAGCCAGAGTATTATCATAGTAATGTTATATAGTATTACCCATATTCGCACAAAACCACAAACAATCTATAAGTCCACCAAAGGCAGAATAACTTATAATACAACCATACAATAGAATACTGTGCTGCAATAAAAATAAAATACTAATTCATGCAATGGTGAACAAATTTTGTGGCCATAACAAGCAAAAAAATCCAGAAAACAAAAAATTTCATGCTAAATGATTCAATTTACATTAATCTCAAAACAAAAGGTGCAACTAATCTATGGTGATAGAATTCCGAATAGGGGTTACATTCAGGGAGGATGGATAAAAAGACTGGAAAGTGTATAAGGAAGAACTCAGAGGTAGTGATTATAGTCTCCATTTTATGTGGTGGTTTCATGGGTATATTTACTTGGAAAAAAATCAGAAAGATCTACACTAAAATTCTATGCATTTTACAGTATACTTTAACTTTAAAAAATTTAAAGTTTAGATCTGTATACATAAACAGAGAAAGATGCCCAAGCTATATCAGCAAGCTATATTTATAGGGTGGGTCTATATTAGGAAAGGAAACTTATAAACCATAATGTATGTACATCAGAAAACTATATAAAACTATGTACTACCTATAGTAAAGGCTGTATGTGATGGTAAGTTCCCCTCCAAGTCTATACTCTGTTATTTTAGTGTTTTCACAACAAGCAAAATTACTTAATGGAAAGAAATAGTTGTTGTTTTTTTAATATATAAAACTTCTGAAAAGCAATTGGAAAAGAGAGGGCATGGAGTGAATTGTAATTAAAATAAAGACATGGTATCAAGAGACATTTAGTATAAAAATTAATTTGAATTTGATCCTTTTGCCCTAAAGAATTCCTGAGCACAAAAAGTGAGACAGGTATCTAAAAGTTTGCAATGTTTCAAGCAGGAGCCATAATCCTAGAACCAAAATTACATATTCTAACCCAGTGCTAAAAGTTAAAGGATGTGTTCAGGTCTTCTACTGCCCTTCCCTGACCTACTTCCAAGACTTTCCTGTATGCTATATTTTAACCAACTTTATTTCTCTCCAAAGTCTTCTGCATCTTCCCCCTCAGGAGTAAAATGTATTCTACCATATTACTTTCAATTACCATTTAATAATTTATGAAATTACTCAGCATCATACCTGCAGTATTTTAGTCAGGCCCCATTACATTGTAATGAGGTTTGATTTAACATAGTCATTATAAATGCTGCAAAAGGTTAATAGGGAAGAAAGTTTCATTTCAATGCATTTCATTTCAATCATTCAGGAATAAAATAAGCATCTGTCACTAAACATAGAACTTCAGTTCCCTGTAAGCATCAGGGTATGATTAGGTCTCTCACAAAAGTTTAGCAGGATGTAAAGGACTGTGATCTGACAGAAAGCCAGGCTGTGGGAGGCATGGAGTGTAGCAGGACTTTCCAAAGAGTGTTCCATAGACTTTGGGGGCAGGACAACCTTCGATTGTGCCTGACTGTGGTCCACATGGCAGACTATTCAGCATGCCTGATCTTTGCTCACCATATCTGCCTATAGCATCTTATTTATGGCCACAGCCCCAAGTAGCCCCGTACTAGTTTGCAAGTCTAGAAAGTCTAGTTTTGAAAGTCTAATTTATGTGAAACAGGGTTTTTTTTTTAATGTACTAAGAGAAAAAAATAACCATGATGTCAACCATCTCTAAGGAAGGTGGCTCTTTTGTTTTGCAAGCTCTTTGGAAGTGGCCTGAGGGCCAGGTTGTACAACTTTTCAAGAGCTAGTGCACTGTTGTTGGGAATGCAGACTGGTGCAGCCATTTTTTTTTAAGATTTAAATTATTTTTAAGATTTTATTTATTTTTTTTAGAGAGAGGGGAAGGGAGAGAGGCAGAGAGAGAGAGAGACATCAATGTAAGGTTGTCTTTCACCTGCCTCCAGCTACGGACCAGGCTGGAGACCTGGCTTGCAACCTGGTTATGTGCTCTGGCTGAAAATCAAACCAGTGAGTGACCTTTGAGTTCGCAGGCCAGTGCTTTATCCACTGTGCCACCAGCCAAGGCTTTTCCTCAAAAAATTTAAAATGGAACTGCCTTATGACCCAGTGATTCCGCTGCTGGAAATATATCCTAAGAATCCTCCAAAAACAATTCAAAAGAATTTATGCACCCCTATATTCATAGCAGCACTATTTACAATAGCCAAGTGCTGGAAACAGCCTAAGTGCCCATCAGTGGATGAGTGGATCAAAAAACTGTGGTCCATTTACACAACGGAATACTATGCAGCAGAACTCCTACCTTTTGCAACAGCGTGGATGGAACTGGATAGTAACTATTGTGCTAAGCGAAATAACCCAGTCAGTGAAAAATAAATACCATATGCTCTCATTTATAAGAGGAATCTAATGAACAAATAAACTAATCAGCAAAATAGAACCTGAAGCATAGAAACATGGAATAGACTGCCACCAGTAAGAGGGGAGGAGGGAGGGGAAGGCTGACTGAAGGTGTTAGTCAAGGAACATATATGTAGGACCAATAAACGTGGACAACAGTGTGGGGACTGACTATGGAATTGGGATGTAGGCTGGGTGGAGGGGGGCAAAGGCAGAAATAATTAGAACAACTGTAAAAGGTAGAAAAAAAAATTCTTTTAAAGAGCTGATCAGCAGCCCTCCCCCTGAATGGTTCAGTGACCCCCTGTTGGTCCTTTGAAATCAGCCTTGGTGAGCATTTGGGGAGAACCAGCTGTTACACACTCACCAATATACCATCGGTCTTAATGGATATAATAGATAGCAGTTAGGGAGACCAGAACTGTTATGCATTATAGAAAGGAAAGAATTGGTGGTCCCAAGGCAACATAGGAGAAAGGACTTCAGAGTGTTACAGAACCAGCCAATGGTGTTCTGGAACAGCTGTGGTGTTCAATTGTCTGCCACCAAGAAGCGTGACTCTGAGGACAAGAGTCTGGAGGAAAAGGAAAGGGGATGTTTGTTTAAAGGTTACACAGGTTAAAAATAATGGCATATTTCTGTGGTTAGATCCCACTCCCTTTAAAAACACCCCAAAACAAAAAGTACTGCCTCCCTCTGCCAAGTCAGGCCAGTTTCAGCATATGCCAGGCAGAGGAACCGTCCTTCAGAAAAGTGGAAGCCTGCAACTCAGCATTCCTGGTCACAGTTCAGCTCCAGGCACTTCTCACAAGTGTGGCTGGCTAGACAGGTCCCTGCAGCTCCATCAGCTCTGCTGCCATCTCCTGCAGGCTGGCTTCCTGATCTCATGGCAGCCTGACCTTTGGACCTCCCACTCCAATTTTAACTGCTCAGCTCAGAACTTCCTGGGTGATCTCACACCTGACTCTTTCTATAGTGCGTTAGTGTCCACTATTTTTGTCAGCTCCCTAGTGTCTTTGACCCTTTTTTGGCTGCTGTCATTAGTTAGGGCAAGAGTTCCCAGTGATGCACCCAGGGGTGGGCCACCCACTACATGAGCTTCCCCCCACTATGTCATGAGTCACTGCATGTTCTCACAGTCACACAATTCTACAGCTTCTGAAATCTTTCTTTCAAAAAGCCATGGGCTGTGAACTTGTCTTTGGTATGTGATATGCCTTAAATGCTGTACTTTCCACACTGTGGGCACCTCTCCTGCCCCCCAATCCTACCTGCAGGTTTGAGCATGTTCACCTATTATCAGGGGACCCATCCATGCTCTGGACCCCATTACAAGAACACACATAGAGAAAAGAAACTCTTATCAAAATAAATTTCTAGGTTCAAAATGGAGCTGCTCTTGTCTAGGGTGTAACATCAATAAGCTGAAACTTAAATAACTTTGTGTCCATGGAAATGTCTTTGCAAGAAACATAATATAAGCAGTCGGCCCAAAGCTAAGCCAACCTTGAGCCTTCACACCCCAACAAGTGCGGCCAAGTGACTCTAGCCTCAGGATTTTCTATTTATCTCTTCCTTGTTCTTTACTCTTCACTTAATAAAAGCTTCCCATTTACTTCCCTGTTTTGAAGTTCTCTGAAAAGTGTCTATGAGCTTCATAAAGGGTTAAATAAACTTGGTTTATTTCACCTAAATTATCTTCTTTAACCATTTTTTTTAAAAAACACTGTTGTAACCATCCATCTTAAAAAGTGCTTGAAGCAAGGGAGCACCCGGTGAAGATGCTGTTTTGCCTGAATGTTGGTCTCTCCACTCATTCAACAAATTTTACTGAGCACCTGCCAGGTTCCAAGCATTGTTCTAGGCACTTGATTTTCACAGCCATTCAAAGACAACACACAGAGTTGTGGAAACATGACGCAGGAGAGGTCCAGGGGACGTAAACTCCAGAGAACACGTAGAAACTTTTTGGAGGGTTTGAAACATTTCCTTGGGATCCATGAAACTCCAATCAAATCATCCTTAGATGTGAAAGGAGCAAGAAACTATATTTCACGTGAAAAATTGAAATTTAACAGAGGCCTACTTAAGATGAAACACCCAATGTCCTGGTATCCAAGCCTGAATTGCATCCTGTCCCCCAACCCTAAAAGCAGTATCCCTCACCAGCCCCTGAGTCCTGGCACCTGGGAGATGCTGGGCTCAGGAACACCAGGGTGCCAAGGAGTCTGGAGGCCATGTGATGCGAAAACCTTACTCAGGAGAAGCTCAGGGAAGAGGGCTGTTAGGTTAAAGAGAAAGTGGATGTTTCCTCACTAGCTGTAAGGGCCAGGGTAAAAACAATAAAATAACAGTGGCCGATTTAATGTCAAAAAGGGTAAAAACTTCCTACATCTCACGCTAACTGGCCTTGGAAAGACACTATGTCCACAGGGTGCGGCCCAAGTTCTTTTCAAATTAGCTCCTAGAGTTTCTGTGTCCAGTTCCTGCCTACCGCCCCAGCTCCAACATGTTCAGCAGGACCAAACTACTTGTGTTTTGTCTCATGCCAAGGTGTGTATATTCTCAGTAGCTGGCTTCTGTCTGAAATTCCTTGTCCCCTGTTCTTGATTTGGCTCCATTCTGCCAATGCCTTAGGGCTCAGCCCATGCCTCTCAGACTGGGCTCCTGTAACAATCTACATGCATCTCTACCACTGGCCTTCTGTACACTTACATTAAAATAAACTTCTGCCAGTGTATCTGTTCATGTAAAAACTGATAATACCTAAATGGATTTTCATCTCACACGGGCTCTTTATGACACATTCTGTGTTAAAATACAGATACTTCCACAAACATAAAATTCCCTTACATGAGCCTTGGTGACACTATCCGGAGGAGCTGAAGCTGAGGTACAAGAGAGGCAAATAAATCTGCCACGCGAGGCTGGCCTGCTGCGCGTATGGCATTTCTAGCTGTGGCTTCAACTATGGATCCCAAGTCAAAAGTCACTCAAAATTGCTACTGCGATCTGTAATTGGGCTGCTTTTCATGGGTATAACTTTTAATCATAGTTAAGAATGTTCTTGATCAGCACTAATAAACTAGCTATTTCTGTTAAACGTGTTTGAGTGCTTCCTTTTCTCTCCTAGGTCAGTGCATTGATCAAAGTCGGAGACCTCATATGGTGTGTTCACCATGACATTTCTCCTACTTAGTTGGAGAGGAAGAAATTAAAGTAATTGGTCTGTGGTTTACTTCTCTCTTAGCTATCAGAGAACATTCTAGGGAAAGGGGGGAAAAAAGGAAAATAACCAATCTAATCTCCTGTAAACACGCTGATAACTAGACCACCTGGAAAATCTAGTCTTGATATTTCCTAGCAGACAGTAATTATTTATGGAATTTTCATAGCAGATGTTCCTGGTTTAGAATCACTTGTGGTAAACAAACCTAAAACCCGTGAAATTATGAGGCATGGTTTCCTGGAGCACATCAGATCAGTTATATAATTATCTGGGGTGTACATGGGGATGTTTCTTCACCTAAACCCTCTCTCCTGTAGGCATTGACCTGTGAATCTGCTATATAGACCTGACCTGTTATGCTTGTCCACAGATTCTGTATCTGATGCTGGGTGGAAAAACCTGGGAGTTATGCAGACTGTCCAAGACCTCACCCTCCTTCACCTGTGCCATTTCATTGTTTGCATCCTCGAAGTTGTTAATAACGCTTGGTTCTAAGTAAGATCTTTGATATCTGTAAATCTAATCTGACAATCCAATTCTCTACCTTAGCTCACTTACATAATACTTTCCTCAGTAAATACCTATGAAAACAAATACCCAGATAGAGTGTTCCTTCTTTTGGGTAACTTAGTTCCTATTGCTGGAATTATTGCAACGGCAGCTGGGAAATACTATCTAGCAGAGTTTTGTGTTTGATGGCAGATTGTACTAGATTAAACTTTAAGGGCCTCCAATGTTAATATTACATAACGTAATGGCCCATCTTTAAAAGCTTGAGTTTCATGCATTCAAGACCTCAGTTAAATGATAAGCAACTTTCAATAACTTACAGCTCACCTTTTATGGCTCCTGCTACTGAAAAGTGACTGGAGTGACAGAACCAAGAATTATTGATTCTTATTAAACCCAGTTTTTAAAAACTTGAAATAATTTTGATATATTGCTTCCATGATACTCATAATAACCTTGTGAGAGTATAAGGAGGAAAAAATATTGTTCCCTCTGATAGGAACTAGGTTCAGAAAGGAAAACTCATTTTTCTAGACTCACACAGCTAATCTTTACCAGAAGTGGGCCTGAAATTCAAGTCCTTGGCCTGTAGAGATAATAATTTTTCCTTTATGTCACATACAATGTCTAACTCATTCTTACCACTGTGGACCAAGAAGTAGCCACTAGCCTCTCTGAATTTCAATTTTCTCTTTTGCAAAGTGGCAATAATAAGCCCTACTTCATAAACAACATTGTGAATGTTTCATAATAGCAAACATATCTTCAGTATGCTGAACATACCCCAACCATGTTTCAAAATGGACTGGGTGGATTTTTGTTTTCAAGGACATAAGCATAACTGAAGAGGTTAAATAAACTAACTACAGGTAAGACACTCAGAGTAGAACTCCTTGTCTGATTATAAAACCCCATGATAAATGCTATAAAATTTGTATAAACCAGCAAGAAATTTCACTTCCTCTCCTCTTGAAAAATGTGTAGCCTTTGAACACATAGAGCTTCTTAATATGTGGCATATGAGGTCTGTCCCGAAAGTATCAAGCCAATGTCAATATAATGAAGACCTTTTACACAGTCAATACTTTTGAGACAGACCTCATATATTATCTAAAAATGTTAACCCATCTTGGAAAGTAATGATGTGGGTATGGATTTCAAACAATGTGTAGCAATGAAAGGCAGACGGGAGTTTCATTTTTATTCAACATGTATAGAAATCACTCTTCAGTCAGAGGCCAAAAGGATATGACCACCACTAAGCTCCAAGTACATAACACAGATACAGAGCAAGGCACATTTTATAAGTCCTCTAAATCCTTAGTTTTATAAATAATTCACTTTTTGGATAGAGTATAAACAGATACAATGAAATAACCTTGTTTTCCTTTGTTTCGTGCATGAGTAGCCAATGCTTTCCAAGGAATTCTTTTACCCATAACTTCACTGTCTTCATCAGCAAAATAAAGATCAGAGTGCCTTTTAGATTTGCTATGAAAAGAATTCCAGCTGTCAGCTGAGATCTATTCTTCCATTCTTCCTAGGTGCAGAACTCCCTAGTGCAGCCTTCCCTGCAGTTCTGTGTGAACCAATGGGCATGAGTGTGATGTATGCCAGGTCAAGGCTTGGGCCATGAGAACCTCCTGACTCCTCCAACTTCTTCTCCTTTCTGTGGCCAGAGGCCAATAATGATGTTTGGATAGCCTGATGAGCCAGGTGTTGAGGACAACAGAGCTACTCCCAGCCTGAGTCCCTGCAGACTGCATGGAGCAGAAATTGTCTTCCTGGCACCAACCACATCTGCTGGCCTAGAACATTTATTCCTGCTTCATTCTTTAGTGAGAAGCAAACAAGCCTTTATTGTGTTTGAGCTACTACATTTTTAGTTTCTGTCTTGTGGCAACTTAGCCCACACAAATTAATACAAATGATCCTGTACTCTGAAACTATAAAGGAAGACTTCTCTTTAGGCTCATTATTATAAGCTCAGCTGTCTCCCAGTTTAATTTTTATGACATACGTCAACTCTAAAGTCAACCTGTTCATTTTAATAATATGTTCACAGTAATTTTAAAAAATCGTTCTGCTACCACTCTATAATTTCTCTTAAACTGTAGCCTTTATCATGACAATTCTATATCAAGAAAAGTCCGTGGTAAACCAATTATTCCAGGTTTGGCACGATCTGATGCAAGACACAAACTAGTCAGGCCCTGCAGAAAGAGGCAATTTATGGACTAGGGTAATTCTCATTTACAGCCAAGTGAACTGAGACCCACAGAGGTAATATGGTGTGATTTAGGAGCACCAGGAAGGTCCCTCCCTTTAGCACACCTGCCATCTAGAGCATTACTAAAGGAAAAAAGCACTACTGAAATAAAATAGGAAGAAGGAGGAAGAAGAGGAGGAGGTGAGGAAGAAGAGGTGCTAATCTGAACTGTCTGTAGGTATAATAAAGGTCTCTAACTTCTATTACTTGAATCCAACTCGAACAACACTTTCAAATGATTCTTTGTAATGCGATATGTTATTGTATTTAGCATAAACTGAAAAACTTGGGATGGTTTATTATTCTCATTTACCTTGGTTTTAAAGACTCCTCTCCATGATCTGACCCTACTGTGTCCTCAAGCTGATTTCGCATCACTGTCTGTCCATTCCCTACTGGCTTCACACTCACCGATCTCATTATATTCTTAATACCTTTGCTAAGGCCTGACAGCTGTTCCTCTCTGCTCCTCTATTCAGGTAAGCCTTGCTCATCCTTCTAGGCTCGGGTCACTCTACCCCCACCATAATGGAATTTAAGCTAAAAGCTCACCCCACGTCAATGATCCGATTTCTGAAATCCTTGGCCCTTCAACTCAGAAATGGAC
The DNA here is from genome assembly GCA_004026585.1 of Noctilio leporinus. Lineage (NCBI taxonomy): Eukaryota > Metazoa > Chordata > Mammalia > Chiroptera > Noctilionidae > Noctilio > Noctilio leporinus. Next base: position 72,355 of record PVIW01002504.1, on the reverse strand, counting down.
AGCTGGCACTTCATTCTCCTTTACATGGTTTCATCTTTTTTCCTTTTGTTGTCAATTGTGAATACGAAATTCTACAGGGAGGAAAAAATTCACACTAAACAACACCACAGCAGAGAATCAAGGTCTCAAGGGACTGAGATCTGAGATTCTCCTTCTAGAGGTTTTACTCGCTGAATTTGGAAAAGTTAGTTGAAATCCCTATTGCTCAGTTTCTACATCATTATAAATGAGTTGTAATAAACTATCCAACTCTAGCATTGAGTAAATGTACTTTGCATCCACATATCACTAATTCAGCAAAGATTTATTGTGTCTCTGCTAAGTGACACATGTGATTCTAGACTGAGGATTTAATGAAGATTTATCTTCTTCCCCCAAAAGATATCCTAGTCTAAATGAAGAAGATTGCTATGAAAAGTAGTAAGTTTCTTATTATTAATGCCATGCAAACAGAACTAAAGAAGTGTTTGTTGAAAATGTTATGTGTTGTAGCAATGACTTCCATGGCCAGAAGAGGCTTGAATAGACAGTCATGTTAGGTGATTAAGGTGGGGCTCATACTTCCTGTCATTTGGAATTCAGAGCAATAGGATACCACCAAAAGGGTCAGTTGTCAAACAGGAGGCAAACCATTGATTCATGTATTAACTTAGTTCACCATGCTGTAATAAAATATCATAAACTGGGTGGCTTAAACATAGAAGTCCAAGATAAAAGTGCTGGAAGATTTCATTCCTAGTGTAAGTCCAATTCCTAGCATGAGGACAGTCACCTTCTTGCTGTGTCCTCAGATGTCAGAGAGAGCAAACTCTGGCCTCTTTTTGTTCATGTAAGGTCACTATTCTCATTCTGGGGACTCATTCCTGCACCTCATCTATACTTAATGACCTCCCAAAGGCCTCACCTCCAAATTTTATCACTATGGAGTAGGCCTTCAACATGTGAATTTGGAGGGATATAAGCAAGCATTCAACTGATAAAACATACTAATTAGTTGATACAAATCATTACATTTGTATTAACATATTAATTATGTTGGGGAAGAACATTTTTCTCTATCCTTCTAGGTTCTTTGGCTGCTCTAATAACCCAATGAATATAACACAGATTAACAAAAGAGAAACAAATTTAGTTATGTATGTGTAGGAGCTCACAACCATATGAGAATCACAGGCAGTCAAGCAACTGAAAATTACTCCATCATGAGCAAAGGAGAAGGGTTTAGTATTCTGGGACTTCAAAGGGAGGAAGACATCCTGGCCCTCACTCTCTGTAGTTCTTTTTGGTGATAGTTCTCTTCTTGAACCAGGCCCTTTATCTAAATTCTTTTAGAGAGTTAAGGGGAAAGTAAGTCTTTTGGGTCCTAACTGACTTCAGCTCAAAATAATTTGCATGCCAAAGTGTAAGAAACATCCTGGGGAAACTTGCTCTGAACCTCTTTGATTACATTCTGCCATTAAATGTAAATGCAAAAATTAATAGCCATGTTATTAATTAATTCTAAATGCAAAAATTAATAGCCATGCTATTACCTTATCAGAGTTTGATAAAACATGGACTAAAGAATGTAGCTAGTCCCTACGGCCAGCCCCCACCCCCAGAAAACATACCTTAAGGGAGATGGGCGGAGTGGGGAGCAGAGTGGGAAGGGATCCTGGGGAACAGAATCTGAATAATGTTTCCCAGCTGCATGAATAAGACCAAGGGCTCATCTCATCCATAGTCAGAGGCAGAACTGGGAGACAGACAGAAACATGAGTTAATGTGTTTGTGGCTTGAACTCCCCAAGCATGGCCCATGGAAAATACCACCACCCCAGTGAGGCCACACCTTCCCTCTTGGAAAGGGGAAGAGGTTACCACAATTGTCCCCCATGTTTCTTTGCCCCTTCAGTTGCAGAAGATAGGGAGAGGGCTTCCTTACAGTGATTCTCAATATCCTTTCAAAAATGAAATTTACTCTGTGCCCTCTTGAGCCCTTTAATCCATCAGACAATCTCCAAGTCAGGATGCCAGCTGCACATATAAATGGACCTCTATTACCATTCATAACTCACTTGCTGGCCCCAAATGATTTACAAAAAACTCCCCATGAACTATGTCTCTACCTGCCTGATTCATTCATCAGCACTCATCCCATCTGTAATCTTAGCCTTGCTGAGTTCTCTGTTCCTAACTCCAGGCCTACTGCCTCTTCCTAAACAGTTCAGTCTCCCTCAGCTCTGCCACCTCCAGTCACCCCAGAAAATGCTCCTGTCCTGATCTCGTATCTCTCAGCTTTTCCAAAACTCAACCATCGCTCTGCCCCACATCTGAGAGAGAACCTCAAGATGTAAAACACCAGGGCATGTAGAACAAGGTCAGTAAATGTTGGCTGATCTCATAATTTTGAACAGTGAACAGCTGGGATATATGTCAAGTCTTTATTCGCCTCGTATTTTAATTCCTAATAATAATAATATAACCATTTATTAACGGCTGGCTGTAATTCAAGCATATGTTAATGAATTCACACATTATGTTCTTTGATTCCTAAAACAACTTCGAAGGTACTATCAGCTCCATTATATAATCAGGAAACCAAGACTCTGAGAGATGGGCACCTTGGACATGCTCCCACAGCTAGTGAGAGATGGCAGAGGTAGAATTCACCTCCATATCCTTCTGCCCTTGAACCTTAAGCCAGCACTCTTTTTTTTTTTTATTTAATTTTATTGTCATTGTATTACATCCATCCCCTTTTTCCTCCAAGCCAGCCCTCTTAATGGCTAATGGTGATGCTTAATCTGACCATTGGGTCTTCTTCTTGCCTAAGGCAATCATGTGGATTTCTAATGTGCTTTTATATACCTTCTTTGCAAGTTCACCATGGCTTGTAGGTTTGATTCCCCCTTGAACATTCATCTTTGTCATTTCATTGCACAATGAGTTATAGGGACCTGGAAGCGGGAAAACAAGTTGGAGCTCCAACAGGGTGGGAGGACCCTGAACAAGTCATACAACCTTTATTACATTTACCTTTTCATCAGCAATATGGTTCGAATTCCACCAGCTTTGCTGTTTCCAGCCAGTTCTGAACAGTGGGGAGACTTCAGGGAGGGGTCACATGGCGGGGCACTATGAAAACATAAAACAGGCACACCTAACCATGATGGTCTCCGTCTACTGAACATTGGGGTGAAACCAAGATCGTTGGGGGCCCCCACTCAGGTTTTCCAATGCAGTGTTCTGGGGTCCTTGGAGTTACCGGTCCTATGGAGCCCCCGGGAGGTGCTGATGCTGCTGGTTCAAGGACTGCACCCTGAGAGTGGCAGCCCCCAGCTAACTGACCCCACAGGCCAGGTGTAGGCTCACAAAGCCAGCTCCCTCTGGTGTTGGGGAGGGAGGCAGCGGCTGGGTTTCAGTCTCTGTCTGTCATCCAGGGACATCACAAACAAAGAAACAATAGGAACTAGTCAGGGAAGGGTCCTTTCTTTCTCCAAGTTCTTTGTCCCTGCAGGCTGTCCCGGTTCCTGTGAAGGGAGCTGGGGATGCAGGCCGAGAGCCTGGTGAGGGCTGAGCGCAAAGGTGTGTGGGACCTACAGGTGAAATGACAGCAGCCACCAGACAGGGATCCTGAGTCAAGGCAGCAATAGCTGAGAAACATAGGATGAATGGAGAGAGCCAGGGTGCTGAGAGCTGACTGGATGAGCTTCGAGACAGGCCCTCTTCTCCACAGCAGCAAAAGTACCTGGTCTGCCCCAGGAACCCTCCAGGGAAGGCTTCAGCCCAGCTCTCCTGACAAGCTAATAGGTTTTCCTTCCTGTGGCAGGGGAGCCATTCTCTCCCCGAGGCCTTCCTGAGTGTGTCTCTGGCAGATAACAGCATCATTTCCCTTGGAAAATGTCCTTTCCCTCTCTCTCTCTCATTCACCATTCTATGCCGCCTAAGGGGGAGAGAGGGAGAGCCAGAAAGAGAGAATAAAAAGCAATGTTCCTTTAGCAAGGTCATGCTGGTGGGTCCGGAACATGAAGGTCAAGTCCAGGCTGCATGCTCTCACCTGCCCCGTCATGGAGGTGGGCACAGGGCTCCCCATGCCACGGCCACCTGGCAGCCTCATATAACCTGCTGTGGGTACTGATCTGTCATCATCAGGTGGGTAAAGCCCTCCCCAGTCTCAGCTATGGGGAGCTGGTGGGCTGCTCCTGGGTGCCCCTAAGTCACCTGATGGCTGGCCCCCACCCCCTGACTCTGGATGAAAGGAGGGGCAGAGCCCTCCACCTCCCCGGCTTCTCCTTGATTTCCGCCTTCCAAGTCCCCCTGTGAATTCCACCCTCCCCTTTCCTGGAACAATCTGGTCTCCTCAGATATGCAAGTGACTCATCTTCCATCCATCAGAGATGAGACTTAAATAAATAAAAAGATACTTCATGGGGCGGCTGGGCCTCATGATGAGCAATTATAGGAAGCCAAATGAAGGCAGTGCTTTGTGCGGGGCCTGTGAAATTGGTTAAGCAAAAAGAATAATGGCCCGTTTCGGTGATTCATCCCTCTGCTCATTTCAGAGGGAGCATTATCTCAGTTAAGCGATGCAATTAATATGAAAATGAGGGAATCATTGTTTAAGGAGATGAGAGGGAAGCAGGGAGGGGTCCTCGGATGCCACAGCAGGGAAGAATGGGGCCACTGGGATGGAAATTTGCATAGGTCAGTAACAACGTGAGGCCTTCAGCCCGTATTCAAAGCTCAGCTTGCATGGTACGCCTGTCGCCGGCAAACTCCCATTATGGTGACCTGGGTCCAACACAACTCGGTGTTTTAGAATCTTAATGATAAAAAGTTAATTACATTAAGGTGTAAACCTTTTGTGCGGGGCCCTAAAATAAAACACAAGAAGGCCACACCGTGAGCACCTCAGGCACCATAGGCCAGGGACAGAGCTTCAATTACTGTTTTATTAACCATAACACAATTTGCAGGTTGATTTTTTTTTTTTTTTTGGTGAGTTTTGCTGATCTTTTGTAATGCAGAAGAGTGATAGTGTTTGACTCTCTTCCTCAACTTTTTTTCTCCTTTTTCCTCTGTTTTCTGATGGTGGTTTTCCACTTAGTGGCTTGTAGACCATATTCTAAGGACTGGCCCATGTTCATGGGCAGAGAAAAGGAAGACAAGGGGGGAGCATATGGCAGGGAGCACAGAGGGTCAGGAGCCACTAGCCTAGGGCTGTCACTTGTCACCCATGCATGTGGCCATGGCACTTCACACCCAAAGCACGCCAAGCAGAGAGGGAGAAAGAAAGAGGATCTGGTTTTTATAGCAAAGGGTCACATGACAAGCTTCTGCCACTGATCTGCTCTGTATCCATTAGCCATTCTCTGACCTCTCAGTCTCAGCACTTCTTAGGGGAAAGAAAGGGAAATATTACTATCCTTGCAGGAATTGCTGTGAGGATTTGAAATCACGTATATACCATGTTTCATGCTAGATGGGGGAGGGGAATCAAGTATATACCATGTTTCATGCTCCATGGTGTTAGAACCTACCCCTCACAGATAACAGGAATGCAAGAAATAGTGGGTCCTCCCCCACACTGAGCTTCTGTTTCTTCCCTTATAAACAAGAGCATGAATCAGGACTTTTAGACCCTGACAAATTGAAAAGTAGCAAAAATTCCTGGCTCCCTCTGCAGAATCCAATACTGGAACCTCCCCGAATAAGAAACAGGAGGTTGATAGATCTCCCAAACTAGCATGAAAACTGTGAGTCTCCACTCAGCAAGAGAAAGTGATAAGGTCCCCTGGTGGTGGTGTGGAGGGTTAAGAGAGGTCACAACCCATAGGAAAAGACATCCAGGGCAGACCCTTGCATCAGAATGGCCCTGGACCAGCTGAAGTAGGAGAATTTAATTTAATAACATGCACAGGTTGACAAAAGCCTCCCTTCTTCCACACTTCCATACCCCTAAGCCAGGTATTTTCAACTGAGGGAAAAGGAAATCTTAAAGAATATCAATTCCAAGCCAGGAGGAAGGGTGGTGACTGCAAATGTTCTTTGTCATGATATGCAATACTCTTTATCTTCCTCCCTGAATGTATCAAAAGAAGTGGGAGCTAAGACCTGGAATTTATCTTTTAATGCTAAGAGAACCAGGGAAATATCAACTCAGGTAGGAAATAATGCATCTGAGGAATAAAATAACTCTAGTAATAATAGCAAAATGTATCCAACCCTGAGCATGGACCAGGCATGGAAGGCATGGTTCTATGTGCTACAGAAATCAGTCTATTCAATCCTCACTGCTGCTGTGTTAGCCCAGTTTTAAATATGAAAAAGAAAAAGCACCAATAATTATATGCCAAAAATCATACAGGTTGACATGGGCAGAGATGGGCTTTGGAAGTAGGTGCTCTGACCCCAAAGCCTCTGTATGCTTCCAGCAGTTAATATACTACCAGTCTGATGGAAATATAAAAAATCATAAGTTACCTGCAACAGATAAAAGAAATTAATACAACAGATAAAATTTAAACATTAATTAAGTATCTACCCCAAAATAAGAAGGCTATTAGAAACATAAGCCAGGGCATGAAGTCATTAAATAAAAACTTTAAAGAAACAATGTATAAAAAACATGACAGGTGCTGGCCTGCTAATCCAAAGGTTGCTGGTTCAATTCCCAGCCAGGGCACATGACCAGGTTGCAAGCCAAGTCTCCAGCCAGATCCATAGCTGGAGGCAGATGAAATTGATACATTGATACTTCTCTCTCTTTCTTCCTCCCTCCCTGCCCTTGTCTCTGAAAATGATTAATGAAATCTTTTTTAAAAAGATTCTTTTGTAATATACTTGGAGAAGTACTTCTAGAAGAAAAGAAACAAATCAAAGAAAATTTTACAAAATATGAAAAGTATAGTAAATTTAAAAAATAAATAAAATAGAAAATACAGCTGAAAGATGTTTGAAAATGTACAACTACATCGCATATTAAGATTTTAAATTCATTTTTACAAAAACAGAGACTCAAACTGAATTTAAAACAAAATCCAATAATATGGTATATACAACAGATTCATTTAAAATACTATTAAAGGTTGAAAATAAATACATGTTATATCAGACAAATATAAACCAAGAGGAAGTGAGAATAATCATTTTAATACCATACAAATTAGAGCAGAAGGCCACAAAAAAAAAAAAAAATCAGGAGAAACAAAGAAGAATGCTACTAAAACAATTAATAAACCAAAATGCTATGAAAGTCATGAACATGTCTGCACCTAAGAACATAGCTTTTTTAAAACCTGGCTGCTTTTAACACTATATATTTAGTTTCCTACAGACTTGGAGTTAATAAGGTCTCCAAGTGTCTCAATAGTTCATGTTATTTTCTGAATTCTGTCCACAATTCGTAACTCATCCTTCCATTAAAGCCTCTTCAGTTAAGCCAGCTGAGTTGTATTGTGTTTTGTGTGTGTGTGTTTTTTAAACACAGACCTTGACTGATACAACTTTATCATTCAAAGACCTCTGAAAACAAAAGTCTATGTTCACATTCAGGAAAGTTCAGAAAAGGGGGCGATGTGTGGGTTCTGGCATCACACAGACAGACTAGCTCCCCGCATGCCATTGGGGTGATCCTGGGCAAGGGGCTCAAATTCCCTGAGCTACCATCCCCACAAATACAAACATTGTGTAGCAATAGCTGCTTCATCATGTTTTGTGAATATTCTCAACATAGTTTTCACTCAATACATTTCAGTGATGATAGGAATAACAAAAGTGATAGGACTGATGAACACCGATAAACACTGTTTATGAAAGTGATAGGACTGATGAACACTGATGGCAATGCTGATAATAGTAGTTGTTGACCTTAATAATATTATTGAGCTTTTAATAGTGCAAATTATCCTCTATGGTCAACCATACTATGTACATATAAGCAAGGGATATATTCTTTGTTTAGTAGCAAGAAAACCTAATTTAGACTCTGGAATCTTGATGAGTGCTCAAAAACACCCATAGATACCCACTCTGATGTATAGTTTAATCTACCTTTGAGGTGAAATAGTTGATCTTATGAATCAACAACCTGAGCAGATCTTACTCTGAATACATTCAGCTGAGGTTTTTTATAGTCAGCCACACTATGTGGTATATTGGGATGTCAGGGAAAATGCCAGGACCTTGATAACAAAGGATCAAAGAGAGAAGACAGCAATATGAAACCAGGGTGAAAAAAAGATTCTTTGTACAGGAGGAAGGAGATGTGTTCATCAAACAAGCAGGTTGGTGGCATTTTAAGGATTAAGAAAAAAGTATTGCAAATATGACAGGCAGAGAAAAATCAACATGACACAGGGAATCAAACGAATGTCATGAGTATAAGAAACAGCAAGAAAACTGAAATCAAAGCATTATTCTGCCCTGTTAAAAAGCCTCTTACATGACTCCTGCCGAGACACAAAACTCTCTGGGATTCTGGTTTAAGCCTCAAGGATTCGTGACTAAGGAAAGTACCCAAAATATAGTAGCCCCTGTCTCATGAATGAATTTAGACTGTATGATATGGATGAGAACATTCTTAAAGATTTATGATGTTCCACGCCAGAGCTCGCAAACATGAGGTAGCATGCAGTCACATGGGGAAGCCGTTGAAGCACACATTTCCACGTGGAAAGCTCTGGAATAAAAGCCCAGGAACCAGTATTTTTAGCAGGTAGTATAGGTCATCTTTATGCAGCCAGACAGGAAAATAACTGCAGGACACAGGCAATCTGTGGGACCACTGTTCTCCCAAGTCCAAAATGGCCTAACACCAAATATAAGGTCTGTTCTGGAAATATTGGCCATGCAAAGTGTTTTAATTATATTAACATTGGCTTGATGCTTTTGGGACAGACCTCATATGCGCCCCTGCGTGTTGACATTCTTGGAATACAAGTACAGCCATGTCCTATGAACACATGTATTTATTAAATAAGTGTTTGTTGAGTATCTACAATAAGCATTAGTGAAAAAGGAAGCAAAATTCCTGACCTTCCCCCAAAAATTCTGAACATAGAGGTGGTCAGGCCTGGGCACCATGAACTGTAACACAAGGTAGAGTCAAGCATGCGCTATAGAGAAGTATAGCAACAGAGAAGACAGGGGCTATTGGTTTTGACTGGGGTGATCAGGAAAGACCTCACAAAAAGGGTGACATTTGAGGTCAAAGTTAAAGGGTGAGCAGGACTTAAATCACAAGAGAGAGAAAGAAGGAGTAGCACAAGCAAATGCAGACGTGAGGAGGCAGGAGGTATAGCCAGGTAATGAGGAGCAGTCCAGCACTGCTAGACCATCTGGGACCAGATTACCAATAGCCTAGAGCATCCTGCAAGGGTGCTGGGCCTTTGTTGGTAGGCTGAGTTGGGACAGTAAAGATTTTTAAGGGTGAAAACACACACAATTTAAATCTTGCTATGGAAAAATAACTCTATGGCAGTTTAAACAAAAATTAAAGAGAAAAAAGGCTGGAAGCAGGGATATCATCTAGCTGGCTATTATCATGGTCCAAAAAAGAAAGAATGGGTGCCAGCTGTGGAGAGACGGGGGTGGGACCACTCTAGCATCAGCTTTGCCCCTCACTCGGTGCCTGTGCCCGAGCAAAGCAACTCATCTCTCCGGGTCTTGCTTCCCCCTCTGTAAAAGGAGATTAATCATTGCCTGCTAGGTCTCCTTCCCAGGGAATGTGTTATCACAGAAATCATGCAGTGTTTTGTAAGCATAAGGAGTTATCAGCCTTAATGATGACCGTTAAGTCTCTACCACTAGAAGAGAAGTCAGTAGAGAACAGTTGTGAGACCAGAGGCCCAGGAAGAGGGCAAGCAGGGCCTGCCTTCTTTCTAATGCATTTTCACACTGAAATCACTTGAAGCTGTCATTGTTGAGTCCTCAGATACACCATTAGACAAACCCTCACCATTAGACAAACTCAACCACCACCGAAGCTTTGTCTTACTGGCTTAGGACTTTGAGCGAGCCCTAGCCATTTCTAACACCAGTGCATCTGAGCTCACGTGTTTTCCCGAGAGACCCACATTCCAACAGCTGGGCATATTTAGAAAGTCATAGAAAACTCCACATCTCAGCTGAACCTTAATGTCTGTAGGCAAATCAGAGAATCGTACAGATTACCTTATTAAGCAAATGGGCCATCTTCCCTGACAGCAGAAAGGGAGGGAAGACAAAATGTAGATCCTTGGGGACGAGACACAGGCTATTATGCTGACTGTGTATTTCATTCTTTTCTGCCAGGAAAGGTGGATGTAGGAAGTGACACTAGTCAGCCTTGTAAATGATGTATTTGGCTTCAGTATGAGACCTTCAGGGGACGTAAGTAGGGGACTCCATTGGGATTGCCTTCTATTCATCTTCTCTCCATTGTCTGCCACCAAGACCCCTGCCGAACCTCTCTCTCAAAGTCAAATGCTGATGACCCACTTGCACATAAATATCATGAAGAAATCTCAAGTTCTTAATGTCCAGAACCATGATACGGGGCACTCACACCTGGTTCCCCTCCAAGAGCCCATCAAAATTAATTCTCCCAGATCAGACTTCACTTCAATGCCTCCTCACCTATACTTACCCAGTCCACCTGGTCATCAGTGTTTCCAGTGTTTGCCCCTGAGCTGCATGGATTCTAGAGACGGGCCTTGGTGAGGAGGAAGAGGGCCTGACTCACCCCATTGCTCATGTTCCACCACACCACAGAATCCCTTCTCTCACCTCAGCCTGGAGACAAAGATCAGGAAGGAACAAATGGGGCTCCGACAAGCCCTGACTCAGACCTGACACTAAAACCTTGAATGTGAAGGAGTTAGGTGATGGCCCATGGAGAGATCAGAAAAACCAGGATATTAATTAGGATCATTACATTACTTCATAATGAGATTCAACTGACTTGTAGCCAGTTCTAAGCTCACCATCTTTCTCTCTGCATTGTTAACTGTACTTATTCATTTTTACAGTGGCCAAATTATAAGATATGCTATAGTGGTGAGGAAAAAGGAAAAATTTATGCATGTGCTATGCCAGTCTGTGCAATGGAAAGTAAAATTCAAAGTGTTACAGGAGTTCATGGGGAAGCCAACATTATTCTCCCCCCATCTCTATCCCCAGTTCCCCAGATACAAACTCCTTGACAAAGGAGAAAGACAGGACAGCCATTTCATTCTGCGGCCTCTGTGACCAGACTTTAATTTGTGGTTTGGAGCTCCAAGGAAGTTGATAATTACAAAACTGGTTCAAAGTTTTGTCTCATAGCCCTGGCTGGTGTGGCTCAGTTGGTTGGGTGACATCCCACAAAGCAAAATGTCACCGGTTCTATTATTCATCAGGGCACATACCTGGGTTGCGGGTTTGGTCCCCGGTTGCGCAGCATGAGAGAGACAACTGAACAAAGTTTCTCTCACACTTTGATATTTGTCTTCCTCTTCTTCTTCCTCCCATCCCTTCTCTCTAAAAATAAATAAATAATATATATATTTTCATTTGTTTCACAACTGCCTGCCAGGAATTCCAGGCCTTCTTAGCCACTCAAACGATAATGTAAAACAAGTATCTTCAAAGACTAAAATGATCACCATCATCATCATTAATTTTCTCCAGCATGCTGCGTGACCTTGAACCAGTTACTTATCACCTGGAACTTCCATTTCCAAGTAAGTGACATGTGAGTTAGAATAGCTTCTATCTCTATAACACAAGGCCTCACACACACAAAGTGCTCCATTTCTATTACCTGCTAGAAGCACCAATCATAGTTGTATTTCAAGGCAAAAAATTACGCTCAAATCTTCTATGGTGCCATTACCATGTTCCAAGCAAGACTCATGTATTTGGTTTAAGACAGGAAATGGAAACAAGCCACCATTTCACTCCTCCAATAGAATTTCCTACTTCACCCGGCACTGTGGCCCTGACTCACCAGCCCTCAGTAGACCAGAGACTATGTCTGTCAATCATGGCATTACACACATATTACATATAGTATTACATGCATAGACATTGTGGAAGATGAGCTTAGTAGCTAATATAAGAATCTCCATGGTGAAAGGACTGTGTCTTTGTTTTAGAGGAAATAGTAGGTGAGCTATTCCAGTGAATGAGTGAGGCCCCAAGGAATGTGCACATAACTAAAAATAGATGCTGGCTCTGCTTCCTTCCAAAGAAGATAGATGCTTCTGGCTGAGAGGACTTTGTTTTGTTGAACTCCTAGCTTGTCTTGGCTCAAGAAATCTAGGGACATGAGCTGGGGAGGAAGAGTTTGCTCTGCTTAATAAAGAGATGAAGAAGTTGGTACTCCCCACAGAAAGCCTAGAAGGAAGATTCCTAGGAGGGATTGAGATTTGACCTTGGGTGGAGAAGGGAGAGAAAAGAATCCCAGAGGTGATGGCAATTCAGTGAATGAGACTTCCTCTACTGCTTAAAAATAAAAAGGGAGGGTCACTGCTTCTGTTCCCTGAACTAAAATAAAATCTACAAACTCTATCTAGGAGCCAAATTAACCCAATTAAAATAAATGTGGTGAGGTCTTTTCACAGCTTAAATGATCAACAAGAATTTATAGCTGTAGGTCTATAAATTATAATAGTTTATCCATTCTACGATGCACATTTTTTCACAATTTAATCTCTCTGCAGTCAGGATTCATCTTACAACTGACGATGTGTTGATATTAATTAGGATAGCTTTGTCCTTTCTTGGAGGTGAAGAAAAGAAGGGTGTCTCTTACAATCAGTGGCACCTCAGGTGTTTTGAATGTGGCAATAGATTCAATAAACGTACCAACAACTGACTGCAACTCTCCAAACTGTTGACAGCTACTGGCATTATTGCCATCCTTAAGGTTCCAGTGCTGGTTTCCAGGCCAGTGAAAATGAGCTTTGTTAATTTTTTGTTTAAATGGACATCTCTTAGAGTGCAGAGAATTCTTATCCAGCCACTGAAATGCGATGGAAGCAGATTTCATTTTACCTGACATCTGTGCTGTGAGGTGATTAGCCAGCTAACGTGTGTTGATTAACTCACTGGGTCATAAGTATGTAGAATCTTTTTGCTTCCTTATCACCACAGAGAAAGGCAATTCAGAGCACTGCATTTCCATAATGAATATTTTAAAGTCCAATTAGTATATTTCCTCCCCCTACAAGACTCATCCATTCTTCCCATTTAGTTAAGGAAACGTACATATTTTTACTCCACACTTATCTTCCCAGAGGAGAAACTTGAACTTTCTCATTCCATCTTAGCCTAAGAGGTGCTGAAGACAAAAAAAATTAAAATTCCAATACAAGATTATTAGAATTTCCTGGTACAATAAGACTCTTTTTCAATGCTGTTGCAAATCTTTACTAAAAACTCCCAAACACAGCCCTGGCTGGTGTGGAGGCAACCTATGAATATTTCTCTGTCACGTTGATGTTCTTCTTTCTTTCAAATCAATAAACATCTCTTTAGGTGAGGATTTTAAAAAGCCTCCCAAACACACACCACACACGCAGGTGCTTAGAATACAATATTTGGATTTCTGGTTAAGAACCATAATTTCATAATTTTTGTATCTAGATGGACATTGAGACAAAACAGTATGTGGCTGAGGGAACCAGTGGCATCTGTAATGCACAGACATTAACTAGAATCATTTGTGTACAAGGGTTGAAAAGAAGTGATACACAGAGAGGCTACAAGAACTTGCCCCGGACCTTGTTTGGGTGAGTAGGACAAGATCAACGTCAGTTAGACCCCACAAGTTATTCACTGCACACCAAGCACTGTACCCAATATTGCTAATGCCCATGATGAACCTGTACAGTGGGTACCACCGCCGAAGATACTCTGTAGTAATGTGGCTGATCAGCAAAAACCAGGACTGAGATTCCAATACAGAACCGCCAGCTACCAAAGTCCTTGCTCTCACCCTTCTGTCAAGTTGCCTCTTATTTTCAGGCTTTGTCTCCATGTTCCAACCCTTGAAGGTGTTCAGCTCTCTCCGGCCGTTTCTCAGAATGACATTCCAGCTGAACCACCAAGTCTCCAGGTGGTGAATAACCTTCTCACTTTGCATCTACCCTTGTGTTCCCCATTCAGTGCTGACAGGTAGCAACTGTCCCTCCTTTCTGAAAATGTCACCGAGCCATCTTCGAGGAAAAAAGGAGATGCTGACATTCTACTTTTTCTGTGACTCCCTGGTGGAACACTTAATCTTCATGACCTTGTGGCTATTTAAAAAGAGCCAACCCCCAGACCCCCTCACTTGGTGACAGCCAGCATTTTGTTTAATAGGCCCGAGGGTGGGCACAGTTCACAATGGGGAAGGGTAACAGCTGGCTGGTGTTTAAAAAGCAAATGGTGTTTCTCGATGATTATTATTCATCGACAATATTCAAAGACATATTTTCTCTGCGTTGTTGTTTATAGGCAAAAACAAATCCCAAGCACAGATACTCAAAATCTACATTGTTTTTACGATGGGCTAGCAAGATGCCTCTTTCCCCTGAAGAATTAGAGAACATCCAATTTGGTTTTTATGACACCAAAAATGGAATATTATAGGGTTTTTAAGAAATATTAAAACATAATAGGTATGGATTTTTAATAGCTACCACTTATTAAATCAAACAATGACCTTGTGATTTATATTTGCCAATCATAACCTCCCATGTAAAATTATTTCCCACTTTACAGAGGAAAAAACTGAGACTAAGGCGAGATCCAGGGGCTGTTCTGAGAAATGTTTGTCATCTGCTTATAATGCAGTTGGTATAGAAATTGAAGAGTATTCAAAAACTTTTACAGGCATTTGGCACTGCCACAGAAACCAAGCAACATTTCAATTTTCCAGTAATTTATCTTTACTTTTTATATTTTACAAAGGTATTAGTCCACAATGCATTATAATTTTAAAAGAAAAATAACTGTCTTTCGGCACAAATGGTTTTAGAAGCACTTTAAAAATAAAAATAAAAAAATAAAAAAAAAACACCCCTTCCTCTTGAATGATGGTCAAATAGGTTCATTGATTCTACCTGGCCATTTAATGATGAGTCATTCTTTATCAAAGTGGCTAGGTTTCTGGGGTGTCTAATGGGGCCCAGGCACATACGTTATTTAAAGCTCTACAAAAGATATGAAGTCTGAGAGGATAGCATCTTTAGTCTGTCTTGTTCACTGTTATATTCCAAAGGAATATAACACCTAAGTAGGTGCTTAATGAACATTGAGTATGTGAACAAATGAACAACTTCTCAAGGAAAGACATGTTCGAGAGCCATTATTTTCTATAGACTCTTCTAAGAAATCACCACCTCACTCACAATCACGAAGTTTATTCATGTTTCCTTCTAGGACTTTTATAATTTTAGCTCTTACATTTATGACTATGATGTATTTAGAGCTAAATTCTGTGTATGATGTGAGGTAGGGGTCCAATTTCATTCTTTTGCATATGAATATACAGTTGGCCCAGCAACATTTTTTGAAAAGATAGGAAATAGTTTAATGAGCTAAAAACAGAATCAGTAACAGCTTCATGCTGAGCTATATTGGAGCCTGATGCAAAAGAAAAAATCAAAATGCTCTTGATTTTCATCTTTAACATTTTTTAATTTTCATTTTTATTTAACATTTTGGGGGGAGGTTCACCATGAATTTTTGGATTATTTTCAAATTTACTATCTGAGGCTCATGCCTCACTTGCTTCTCCCCAGTCTCAGCCTGATAACCCCTGGGCTTAGTATACCCAGCCTCACCTGAATATCAGCCCACCGTGCCTCAACTTTTATGACTAACAATGCAGATTTATTCATGTTGCCCTGTGCACACGATGCTGGGCCAGGCATCTGTCACCTTGGTCATACTCTTCACTGGCCTTGAAACATATTTCTCACTTTCCATTACTAGCTCTTCCCATCCTCCAAGAGCAAGTGCCAATCCTGCCAGAAAGATTTCAGTGAACTTCTAAGTTGGTTTAGATGTTCCTACCCAGCCCTGTCTTCCAGCAACAGAGCACTTATATCGTAATGTGTAATCAGTATATGTCTCCTCTCCCACTGGACCGCAGCTCTTTGTCCTTATGTCCAGCTGTGTCTTGTTCACTTGGACATTCCTAGATCCTAGTGCATTGGCCTAGAGCATGGCCAATGAGGAGACAACGTTCACTTCTTGGTTAATCTAAATGGGAGCACAGCCGAGAAAAAGCAATCCCATCTGCCTAAAGTGAGCAGAAGGTTCCTCAAGGAACCTTCCTGGTAAGAGGACATGAACTAAACACCTGGAACAGAAGGTCTGCCTGTGGGAAGTAAGAGAGAGCAGAGGTTGTGCCTGAAGCAAGAGCTACCTTTTCATACTCCCACGATAGAAGCTGAGATCCCAGGCCTCGTTAGAGGGTCAGCCGCAGGTATAGGAGGGTTATACAAAAATTCAATAATGGGAGCTGGTCCTAGGGGCCTACAGGTGAGGTAGTAAAATGGCCATCTCCAGGTGGTGCAGCAATGAGCAAAAAAAATAAGGCCAAATCCTCATGGAGTTCACTTCCTTTATTCGTTCATCCACTCATTCACTGACCAATCATCCCAAAACACATTGATGGGGCAACTTTGGAGGCATTGCCCTGGGCCCTAGAACATAGGAGTCAAAGATCAGGCTCTCACCCTTGAGAAACTCATAGTCAAGCAAAGTGCTACAAACCTACTATGTGCAGGGTGGCATATCAAGAAAATAAAGGCGTTGACAGCCAATTCCAGTTTTCAGTGGTTTTGGTGGGTTCTTCCAAATCCACTCTCCCCTTTTAGCCACCCTGCTGTATCCTGGGAAGCTGAACACCTCAGACTACATCACTGGCCTCCCTTGCACACTGACTTCCAACTGGATTCAGCCAATACCATGTACTAGCATGAGATTTAATAAAGGGAAATGAGCAAGGGTGTGATATTTATTACCATTGCTGTGGGGCTGCTGCGTGCTGGTTTTGTTCAAGGTTAAGAGCTCCATTCCACACAGACCCCACTCTCTTCTGATTATCTTTCCCCTGTCTCCATTTCTTTAGACTAATGATAGCAACTAGATTTCAAGCACAGTAGTACCGGAGTGCTCTTTATAGTTTCTCCCAGCCCTGCCCCCAGCTTTATTACTAGTCTTTTAATAAATTCTTATCAAATTACCTTAATGTGAGTGTGCCATCTGTTTCTCACTGGAACCTCAGCTGATACAATATGTTCCCAGGGAAGATACCACAAGGGCATGATAACCAAAGAATAGAAGGAGGAATCCCTTTGGACCCAGGAATGAGTGCATATGCTACCCACTGGAAAAGGTGTGGAGAAGAATCAAAACTGTGCTTTGGGGTTGTTTGCATTCCAGGAAGATGGAATAATACACTGACTGAGGGTATCAGGGAGTCTACCTCAAAAGGATAACAGATTGAAAGGTCAAGGAAGGAGATTTTTTTCTATCAGAAAAATGCCTCGAGGACAATGACTTTGAGTCTTCTGGGCATAAACAACAAAGAAGTCTTAATGGGCTTAATCTTTCAAGGCTGGTCTCTCCTTCCACGTCATCCCAGCACCTCAAAGCAAAGGAAAGGGCAAGTTGATACACCTCAAGTTCGAGAGAAACTAAAAGTTTCCTCCTAAGAGTTATGGTAGATATCAACCAATAAAAGGACAAAACAGAACTCGGCCAAGTCATCAAAGACATGAAATGACTTCCAGGCCTATAAAAGTTGCCTGCAGCCTGACATATCTAGAGGTCATCTAGATGATTCCTGTGTGGGGAATATCCTAGAGAGAGGCAGGCACTAGGCTTTTAACTCCAGGTCATCAAGCATTCGAATCACACAACTCACATCCCTCTTTCCAATTTCATGTGCCTTAGAAAAAATCTTAGGAGTATTATTTGGTCCTTCATGCTGTTTTCCTGAAAGAGAATACAGAGAGAGTACCTAACAAGAATATATTTCATTCCATTGAGTGTCAGGTATTATTATTCATCAGTCTTCTGCAAGCACTGCTAGCATTTGTCAGCCTTTCCTAGTCTGGAACACTTTGAATATGTGAATCCACAAAAGCAAGGTCAAACATTTGAGCAGGGAAAAGTCACAAATGTCAAGTGCTGCCCAGAAGCTCCTTGGCAGCCTGCCTGCCACCCAGTGGCCCAAGGACACACAGAAAAACAATGGTACCTCATGGCCCCTGTCTCCTGCCACCCTTTTTTGCCCAGCTGATTGCTTGACTGAAATTCAGGACTTTATATTAATCCATTTTCAATTTCATAGGCTGACTTGGGCCCATTGTTCTTCTTGACTGATTCTGTCAGTCACTGTATTTGCTGCCTCTGTCAGACCAGAGTAATCCACAAGTTTGATAAGCAGGCATTACCCAAGCAATTGATAAAAATGTTAACTACACAAACAGAGGAGTTCTCCAATTCCATCTGGTTAATCTCCTTTGAAAATTCTGGTTTGCCTTTTCCTTTCTAAAGTTTAGAGCCCAGAACTGAAAGCAGCATTCAGGTAAGGTCTGATGTGCATAACAAAGCATGACTCAGACCTCCCTTGTTTCAATCCTGTGCACCTACCAACAGAAGCTAAGAACAAAATATTCCCCTGCTCCTTTATGGCTCATACTGCCCATGAAAGCATCTTAATGACTTTTTATTCTTCTGATATTAAGTCATGTCAGTCTATCTTATTGGTTTTCTTTTGGACTCAAGTGTAGACTATTTATTCCTGTTCAATTCTGCCTCATTATCCTCAGACTGCGAGGATAGATCTCAGCCTGTTGAGATCTATTAGGATCTCCGTACAATGGGTCAGAGCCATGCAGCCTCTCATTTTTGTGACACCTTAGCTCCACCCTTCTCTACTTATGTCTCTGAGGTTTCAGTTACAGCAATGTTAACTGCTTCTGGGTCTCCTCAATGTTCTCTAGAGTGCATTTGTTGCCGTTTCTTCTTCAATACAGAAAAAGTCTCAGGCTAAAAGGCCCACACCCCGGGCTCCGACCCACTCCACTCAAGTACACACAGGTATATGCAAAACTAGACCCAGCAGCAGAACAGGGAGCTCTCTGAGTCGCATGGAGGCAGGGTCCACACCTATGTCCGCTGTTGGGGGGCTACCACAGGACACTCTGAGCAGCTATGGTACAGCAGGACAGAGGATACACCAGAGCTCTTCCTGTCCCTCTATAGCTGTGGCAGAGGTTGCTCATTGCTCCCCAACATCCATTCTCTTCTGCTTGTAAAAGATTATCCCCATATTTAGCAGAATTAAGACAACATTCTTAACTCCCTTATACTTAAGAATAGTCAAGAGACAAAGTCCTGGCCACTAAGATGCGAGAGGTTGGGGTAATAAAGAATTTCAAGAAGCTTTTTAAGAAAATGAGGTGATTTTGTTATTGTTGTTGTTCTCACCTACTCATGGCTGATGCTTGCCTGGAATATGAATGTGATGACTGGCCCTCAAGCAACCATCTTAGGGCCATGCAATAAACTTGAGACTAGAAGCCAAGTCTGAGGACTGCGAAAGAGAAAAATTCAAGCTTAGTCTCCAAGTCACCATAAGAGGTCTAAACTCTCTCTACACCAGCTGCTTTTATGGCAGAAGCAAATAAGCTTCTATTAATTTAAACTACCTTCCAGCAACTACTTTTTGCTGTCTTCAGCTGAAGTTACCCCTAGTTGCCTAACTTCGGGAAAGGCCCTTGCTATCCAACCCTGTTTCTCCAACGGCAAGATGAGACTGACAACATGCTATGGAGGGGAAAAAAACACATTATATACCCAACTCCTTCCCATTTTTTTCAGCACACTTCCTCTCAGTACCTGGCAGAGGCCAAGCATTGCCATTGCATTAGTAATACCAAAGCTCAGGAGAATTCAGTCTACAGGTTTTGTTTAATGACTACTTTTCAACTCACCCCCCATTCCTTCTTTCAACAAAAATTTATGAAGCATCAACAGAGGTACCTGCCCTAGAACAAGCCCTGAGAGTAAGACTGCAATGTTTCGTAAATAAAAATATAGAGACTAAAATAATTATTTTTTAGAATGAAGTATGCCTTGTGGGGTTACTTTCATAGCAAAAAGGGATTCATTGTTTCTCTGAAATTCAGATTTAACTGGATATCCTGTATTGTATGAGGTGAGCCCAACTAGGACTACCGTGGTGAATAAAGATGAAAGGTTTGTTCTTTCGAAGAGCTCCCTTCCTACTGGAGGGCACAGTGAGTGAACCAGTTGGCAGCTCAGAATCATCAAGGAAGGCAGGGATGAGCAGCCTGAAGAAAATAACGCAGCTAGTGTGGTGGGAGGGAAGCCCCAGGAGTGAGGGGTTCACCAGACACCTGGGTGTAAAATGCAGCCAGCCAAGCAAGAGAAACCACAGGAATCCGCAAGGCAAAAGCCCAAAGTCCTCAACTAAGGACATATATAGAATGTTCTGGAAGCTCAAGACCTGAGGAGTTAGTATTGAGGAAGGAAAGGTGAACCTGAGCCAGGTCTCTAGAGCCTGCAGGGGATAGGAAGGCAATGGATTTTATTTTAAGAATAGTGGACAGCCATCAGAGGGTTTTTACCACAGGGGAGTGGTAAGATCAATATATTTATTCTTATGTTGTTTTCTTTCAGTTGTTGTAAGAATGAGTAACATGAGATCTGCCTTGTTAATTTTTTTAAGTGAGCAATACAGCCTCGTTATCTATAGGTGCAGTGTTACACAGCGGTTTTCTAGCACTTATCATCTTTCACAATTTAAGCTTTATGCCTGTTAGTTAGCAGCTCCTCACCCCTGCTTCCCAAGTCCTTAGCAACCACGTTTCTACCTTTCACGTTCATGAGTCTGACTATTCTAAACACCGCACAGCAGTGGAACCAGACAGTTCCCCCTGCAACTGGCTTATCTCACTTAGCGCAATGCCTTGAGGGTCACCCGTGTGTCACACATGACAGGATTTCCTCCTGGTTGTTTGGTGGGGGTGAAATAGGCCTGGAAGAGTGAAGGGGCCGCAGGGAGAAGGGTGAGGGGACCTTTCAATAATGCAACTGAAGTAACGAAGGCTTCCGCTGGGGAACAGCAAAAGAGCTGGGGACAGTGATTCAATTTTGTTTGCATTTTGGGTTCATTCTGAGTAACTGAGTAGAGGGGCTCTCAGTTCCAACCAAGGGAACTGCTCCAGTGTGGGGGGCGGGGTGGGACATTAAGAAATCATCTTGCCTGTTAACAGGGACAACGATGTGGAGGGGGGCTGGGTGGAGGGGGGCAGAGGGGGAAAACTGGGACAACTGTAATAGCATAAACAATAAAATATTCATTGAAACAACAACCACAAAGAAAAGACCGGCCCTTAGCTCCTGGAAAATAACCTCGAAGCTCTTGCAATAGCCTCTGTGAAAGGAGTGTCTGTTTATAGGGGACCTGGGGTTATGCCAGGCAGTTGATGCTGCCAACACGGTCCATGTGGGGCAGGGACCCCATGATATCTGTCCCAGCAGCATGCCAGGCCTCTGTGACGGATGCCTGATAACCCTGGACCACCGGGGCTGGGAGAGCTTCCCTGGTCACCAGGACTTGGTGCACGCTGTCACACAGGGAGAGTTCAGTGCTGTCCATGCAACCTCTGGGTGGGGACAGCTGGAAAGCCATGCTTGGTCTCTCTTGGACTCCACCCTACACACCTTTTTCCTTTGTTGATTTTAATCTGTATCTTTTTGCAGTAATAAATCATCACCATGAGAATTTTTTTTTTTTTAATCTCTCTTGGCCAAGTACCTTGCATTGGATATTAAGAATTAAAACTTATTTTTATTAGCCCTAATTTACAGGAGAGAAAACTAAGGTCCAGAAAAGTTTGTTTTGTTTTGTTTTTTTTTAAAAAAAAAAAGCAGGATTCATATCCAAGACTGTCCAGACCCACCTGCTTTCACTAGACCACATTCTTTAAAACCTCCCAACCTGTGGAGGTGAAGCAAGTACCACGTGAGATCAAAATTTTAAACTATAGTCATTATGTACACAGACATTGTCTGAAGATGGGCCAGGTGTGAAGCCCAGAGGCTCCAAGGAACAGAACAAATGTGCCCAGTTCTGCCTGGCAGGGGGGCCACTGCAGGACAGAGTCACTCACAGTTCCCAAGACAGGCTGCTCCAAAGCCAGGCTGCACACCATCACCCCTGGATCGTTTACACTTCCTTTGCTAAATTATTTACCTCCATGTAGACAAACTGGGTATACAGACTCCCCAGCCTTCATAGGGCTGATGCATAATTTACGGAGTGAGGCTCAGCTTCCCCGAACGGGGAGAACAGTGCGGCTTGGACACCTGCCAAAGTCGAGAAAGGCGTCAGCTGGAATGGAGCGAGAAAGCAGCTCTGTGGGAGAGTGTGTCTGAGGAGCAAATGCACTTGCTGGATCCTCAATTCCCCAGGCAAAGCTACGTGGGGAAGGATGAGGGTCAGGCAGCTCCATGCAGGGGGGAAAGCGAAGCAGGGAAGCCCGTAGTTAGCAGTGCTTTGAAAGCCTGAGTGAAATATTATCAGTGCTAAGCTCTTTCCCTTAACAGCTAGAATTTCAATAGCATTTATGTTTGGCACTTTCCTACGTATTTTCCCTTTAGTCGTCAGAACAACCTAGGTAGTACCAGTAAATTCCCTTTCTGTATGTGAGAAGTTGAGGCACAGAAAGAGATCCTCTGTATGGAATTTCAGTTTGTCATACTGTGTGCAGGAGAGCTGGCTAGTTGGGGCCTAGGTAATATGTTCACATCCATGGGGAAAAAAAAAATCATCCCCAAAAGACCCAATCTTCTCCAGTTTTGGACATCAGAGAAGAGATAGAAAACCAAACCTTGTAAAGCAAGGGGTATAAGCAAGAAAGAAAGGCCAGTGATCTTGGGAGCTCTGTCCCTTTAGCCAAAATGTTAATATGTGCGAACCTACTTGAAAGAAAGTGGTAGAGGATAGATTGTTGCCTCTGGGAAGCCCGTGGGTGGGAGCAAAAGGGGAGACAGCCCGTGGGGAGCCCCAGGCTGCTAATCAGGTAGCAGGTTATCTTACAAACCAAAATGTCAGGTGGCACACTGCCTGCCATTCCGGATTAATTCCCTTCTGTGATCTGGGAGCCCTGCCAATCATTCCTGCCTGCCTCAGCTGTATTGTGGGAAATGAAGAAGTGAATTTAGGTCTGCCTTGGATGTGTGCGAAACTAAGATCCACAACCTTTGAAGAGAGCTTTCTGTTATCAGTAACAATAATGAGATGCCTAAGGGATGGGTGTGTCTCAGACTAGAAAGAACCAGCACTTACCTGGGAGTTTCCTATCCCTGGCTATATTCAAGGTCAATTTCCTTAAAGGCTCTGGTGCATTTCTTTACCTGTTCCTAGGTGAGTGCAGCCCCTTTCAGCCAAACCTGGGGGCTGCTCTAGATCAGGTAGCTGGGGTCCCAAGAGAAGAAAGAAAAATAAATTAAACTTCTTCATCTGGGAAATAAATTCTTAGTGGCAAGAAATCATGTGCCCTGCATGAGTGAGTAAGGGTGGTTTAATTCTGTAATCATTGCCACCCATTTCCCCATGGAGATAAATAGAAAGTTGGTGGAGACAGAGAATCAGAGCATAAATGTTGGGTCTCCTTGGCTTCTTTTGCTTAATAAAATAATTTTAAAAGGGAAAGGAAGGAAGGAAGGAAGGAGTTTAAGATAATATTTTCATCATGCATTTGGTTCAAAACAAACCCACAGGGATTCACTGAGCAACTACTGTGAGAATGTGTTCAACCCGAGTCTTCAGAGCTCAATGTCAT
Organism: Noctilio leporinus; assembly: GCA_004026585.1. NCBI lineage: Eukaryota > Metazoa > Chordata > Mammalia > Chiroptera > Noctilionidae > Noctilio > Noctilio leporinus. Next base: position 48,534 of record PVIW01002504.1, on the reverse strand, counting down.
GAACTCCGCTCACAAAGCACTAGCTCTGCCTGCCCATGCTCACCACCCAGTGGTGATACTAATATTCACCTATGTCCTATTTGAAAGGTTATGGCTATTGCGCAAACTATATTTATTAGATAATAATTAGTTTCCTTTACAGTATTTACCTTTTCCAATAAGAGTTTCTTTCAAAAGAGAGTCTCTGTGCTCATACCGAGTCAGTAGTATCGCAGCCAAATTTTACATGGCTGTTCAACTACCACAGATAGAGTGAGCACGTGCCATGTCGGGGTACTTGGAATGGAATGAACAGTTCAAAAAAGAAACAAAAAAACAAAAGAAACAGGTTCTCAAATGGTGTAAATTCTAGTGGGAAAGTAAAATCCAAGCAAATTTACAAGAAAGTAACAGACAGGTAAATTATACTGTACCTTACAAGGTGATAGTGCTATTAGAAAAGGGAAGCAAGGTGAGAGTCTAGAGATCCGTAAACTCTGGGGGGCAGTGAATGTGGGCAGGGTAGGCTGTGATTTAAAATAGAGGGGTCAGGTTAGGGCTCCTGGAGAAGAGGCCGTTTAAAGGAGGTAAGAGTGAGCCCTATGGATATCAGGGGGTGGGATTCTAAGCAAGGGCAGGAGCACCGAGGCAAGCCAGGCCCAGTGCCCTGGACAGAATCCAAGGAGACACCTGTAGGTGAACCAAGAGGTGGTGGAAGGAGGGAAGGTGAAGAGCTGTGTTGGAGCTCAGAAGGACACCACCTTTACCCCAAAGGAAAGGCAGAGCCTTGAAGGATTCTAAACCAAGGAATGGCATGATAGTATTATTTTCCTAGTCTGTGCATTTTCACTTAGCCTACTTATAAGAAATCCAGCTGGCTTCCTGGAAAATGGAAAATACCTGAAGCAGTTTCCAGGATCATCTCTGGGAGACAGGAAAGGTCCAAAACCCAAGTTTGGTGCTAACATTTCTTTTTATACAGAATAGAAAATGGAAACCCAGAGTGGTCAACAGACTAACCCTGAGTGAGGAGCAGGTCCAGGTAAGGCAGTGACACCAGAGCACTGCTCTCTGCCCCCGCCCCACCTCACCAGTAACCAATGTGAAGGAGCGAGAAAAGAGCAGTGTTGGTGCATTAATTTCATTCCTTCAGCTCACCTCTGTTAGCCAGGTGCCATGTTGAGTACCTTACCAGCATTATCCCTCTTAAGACCCACAGACCACATAAGAAAGACGTTATTTTCTCAACTCATAAATAAGTACTGGTCCAAGGTGGTTTGCTGTAGTTATTTGAAGTACACAACGAGTACACAGCAGAACCAGGGTTCAAATCCAGCTCTCCTCTGGACCTCAGAGCCCCTCTTTAGTTTTGACTGTACAGCAGGGTTACATAAAAGCACTGAAGTGAATTTCATATTTATTGCATTTCTGAGTCATGTGACTCAGTTTATATTCTTATTTGTGATCCTCACTGAGACTTTCAGTATAGGCTTAAATTCACAATTTTTGGAAATAAATTCTAGCGAGACAGTAAAATCACTACCTAGGACTTGTTAGACGGGATTCAATCACATACCTTGTAGCCAAGAAAGACAGTTTCCCAAGAGTAAAAGTTTGTCATTCAATACCCAGGTCAGGGCCACCCTCTCTGCTCCCTTCCTTGAAAGGGAAGGGAAAAATGTCTCCCTGTTCCAACCCTTCACAGCTGCTGGCACACAATCAGAACAGCTGGCCCATAAGCAGCCCTCACTGCAGGCCAGGCATTTAACTCCATAATTTCAAAACTCCTTGCCAGCTGCAACCATTACCTTTATTTTATAAAACTATATGTGAATCCTCAAAGAAGTTTAAGAATTTTCCCAGATAGGGCCCTGGCTGGTGGCACAGTAGACCCAAAGGTCGCTGGTCCGATCCCCAGCCAGGGCACATAACCAGGTTGCAAGCCAGGTCTCCAGCCAGGTCTGCAGCTGGAGGCAGGTGAAAGGCAATCATACATTGGTGTCTCTCTCCCTCTATGCCTCTCTCCCTTCCCCTCTCTCTAAAAATAAAATCTTTAAAAAAAAAAAGAATTTTCGCAGAATAACGCAGCTACTGAGTGGCAAAGTGCTACTTCATGCAGCCTTGGAGGAGATGTGGATTCTAGTCCATTTCTAGCTGTGACTCAGTAGGAGCCAAGAAAGCAGGGAGTTCACCTCCTTTGGTCCCACTGGATGCCAGCACCTAAACTAGTACTGTGCCCAGAGGGAATACTTGGTGGGTATTTGTGGAAGGAAGGGAGGGAAGAAAGAAGGAAGAGGGGAAGGGAGAGAGGGAGATAGGAAAGTCCTCTTGAAGGCTCAAATTCCAAATACATAAAACTGTGCTTTTATGAAAAGATGGAACTAAATAATAAAGGGAAAAAGCTTGATGAGCCCCAAAGGCCTAAATAATGGCTATTCCAAACCTAAGATACTACAATTTGACCTTCTGCTGCTGTTATGTCTGTTCCTCTCCTCTTCTGATGGCCTATAAATGAGCTACAGTGTCTGATGTAACATTGGGCCACCAGGTGATCTCAGGAATCAATATTCAAGAAGAGGGTTTTGTTTGGGAGAATATACAAAAAAAGGAATGGAAAAATTAAATCAGAACAATATCCCTCCAAAAGTACCTGTACACTATCTCCTAGAGGACCTGGCCCTTTAAAAAACAACAAAAGTTATCCCTTTTAGGAGTCTGAATTCTCTCTTAAGTTAAGAACTTCAAACTTGCGGGGTCGTTCTTCTTCAGAACCCATATTGATTGGCAACAACAACTACAAAAATCAATGGAAGCTACATGCTGGATGGGGAGAGGCTGCAAAACGGAGGATTATCCTCCTACAGGAAGAGAAGAGATAAAGGGGAATTGATGGAGGGTGTCAGGCCAGTCCTTTCATCACAGCTGGGAGGGCTCGGAGCCCTGGGGAGGGCAGGCTGCCATCCTAGCTGTCCAGGGTCCCCCGCAAATGCTTCCTTTGACAGATAAGGCCACCAGAGCTGCTTAGAAGGACCCAAGTTGGCACCCTGCTATTCTGCAGAGACCAGGCTGGCCTCTCCAAAATCACACTTTCAGTGTCCACATGATCTCTGCGTTATCTGGGGAAACCTGCTTGTGGAGAGGAACCTGGCTTCTCAGCCCCAACCTCGGCCCCATCTTGTCACTGCCACACATGGTATGCACAGGGACCCTTCGTGCCTCCAGAGCACAGGCACAGGGGCCTGTAGCAGGCATGGTTCTGCACTCATTCCTCACCTCAGGCTTTGTCCGTGGAGTTGCCCAGTGGCGCAGTGGCCTGGTGGCCCAGTGGCCCCTGCTGTCTTCTCTCATCTCTGCCATGTCCCCTGGGACTCGATCGCTGGCAGCCTTCCCTTTCACCACCACCCTCTCTTCCCTCAGGCCCCATCCTTCCTGAATTCCAAGCCATTCCCCAAACGCTTCCTTTGTTGTGGGTATCAAGATTTGTTTTGACCAGCTTTGGGAAGACACATAGACATAAAAATGACTGTCCTAGGGGAAGTTGACTCACAACTCTCACACCATGCCATGGTCAGTCAGAAGGCAGAGGAGGAGGGGTCTATGGGCAAATGCCTCTATTGTGGTTTCCACAGGAAGGAGCCAGAAAGGCAGGGTAAGCAGGTGGAGGATTGGCTAGTTGGAATGATTTCAGTGTGTCCTGGGTGATACAGTGTTCCCTAGGAGTCTGGTACCTGACCTGGGGAGATTAGGGAAGGGAATAGTGGTCTGCCTGATAGAGAGAGACTTTGGGGTATAGGCTGCAGACTGCTTTATAGATAATTTTTAAATTATCACATGTATTTGTTATGTATTTCTGATGATTTAACATCTTGGGGCTTGGCTGGTCCTGAAGGGATCACCTCTCCCAGAGTTAGTTGTCCTGCAAGTGTCCCTTTAACATAGTAGCTCCACTAAGTATTGTAAACTTTGACTTTGGATTCCCAGGTCATCTCTACCAGTAAGTGTGGCACCTCCTCAGGACAACTCCATGAACCAAGCACTCCCCTGGTCTTGGCAAGTGGGATTTAAAAGCCAGAAGGAGAATTCCCTGCCTCTAAGGCATGGCCCCTTCACTGTTCAGATGACGTCTCAGAAGATCACAGGCTTGAGGAGTTAAATGGAATGAAATGCACACAGCCTGGCCTCCCTGTGAGTGTCATGAGGCTGCCTCAACAAAATAATGCACACAGACCAATGAAAATCTACTCTCGCAGTTCTGCAGGCCAGACGTCTGCAATCAAGGTATTGGCAGGGCCAAGTTCCCTGTGAACATTGCAGGGGGGGTGGGGTGGGTCCTTCTTGTCTCTCACAACTGCTGGAGTTCCTGACACACCCTGGCATTCCTTGGCTTATGGTTGCATCCCTTGGGCCTCTGCCACCATGTTCACATGGCTGTATTTCCCATGTGTCTGTGTCTTCACATTGTGTTCTCCTCTCTGTATGTGGGTATCTAAATTTTCCCTTCTTATAAAGACACTTTTCACTGGGTTAGGGCCCTCCCTATCCCAGTATATCCTCATCTTAACTAAGACGTGTCTATAAAGACCCTAATTCCAAATAAAGTCACAGTCACAGGTATTTGAGGTTGGAGGGCATACAATTCAACTGAAAAAAAAAAAAAAATCCATAATGTGTTCTTCAACTAGCCACAAGGGAAAGACACATACAGAGACAACCTTTGTGTGTGTGTGAGTAAAAATGTATTGAAAAGATTCTATTATCCACATCTTGCTAAAATGTGAAGTTCTTTATTCATTGTACCCATTTCCTTACTTCCCTCTCAATATTCTCTCTCATGTCAAATGAGCTTTCTGTTGTGGCCAGGCATCAACTGTGTCCCCAGAGTATGCCAGCCAAGGTCACTATGGAAACCAAGGCACAGGAAAGCTGATTGCATTTCATTTTTTGCCAATGCTTCCCTGTAAAGAAAATGTCAGTGAATTCTGTGTTTTATGAAACCTCTGTCTTCGTTGGTTGGACTACAATTATAGAATACTGGAGACTGAGTGGCTTATGAACAATAAGTGTGTATTTCCTACAGTTTTGGAATCTGGCATCTTCAATGGCAGAAGGAGCTTGGAACCTCCATGAAGTCTCATTTAAAAATGCACTCACCCCATTCATGAGGGCTCCATCTCTATGTCCCAAGCACCTCCCAATGCCATCACCCTGGGCACTGAGATTTCAAAATATGGGTTTCAGGGGGCACATTCAGACCAGAGCAGCATCCTAAAGAAGCCATCTGCATGTTCTTCACCACCTGAACACAAAGGCACCCTACCTGCACCTGCCTCCAGCACAGTTGGGTGGGACTATGCCACTGAGTTTGGACAAGAAACACGGGGGGAGTGAGGTATGCCTCATTCAAGCCCAGTCCCTAAGCAATCTCCCATGTTCTTTCACCTCCAATCATGCAGAGAAGCCAGTGAAAAACCAAAGCCCTGGCAGACAGCTGATCTTCTCCAAGGAAGAAGCTAGACCCTCAGTAACTTCTGGGACACAGGGGCCCTACACTCATAAATGGATGAGAGACCTCCATTAGGTTGTAACAGCAGTAAGATTTTTTAAAAATCACTGAGGGCTAAATCTGAGACTGGGGGATGGCTTTGTACATTGGTTAACATACTCTAAACAAGCCTGGAGTGCATAGAAAAGTCCATGTTGGAAGCTGAACTTCATCAAACAATGAAGATAACTAAAGTAGACAAGACCAGGCTTGGAAAGTTGGGATTTACATAATTATATAGAAAAAGCCCAGTATCCTACGGTCAAGGGGCAACACTATGTAAGGTGAGGGGACTGGAAAGTTTAAAGCCTGTGGAAGGGAAAAGGGGCAAACATCAGTTTGATCAAATGGGGTGGAAGTGGGGGTGGAGTGAGTAGGAACGAATGGTGGAAAGCAGGCTTGCTGGCGTGGGCAGCTTTAAGTTTCAGGAAACGGAGAAAGAAAGCAGAGAAGTTGGGACTAATATATCAAGCAATGGAGAGCCATTGAAGGTTACTGAACAGGTAAATGATGATTAAAAAATTTTTAAAAACCAGGGCAGGCCATGCACCAAATAGCTTTGAGGCAAGTGAAGGAAAGGAATCCTGCTGCAACATTACCGGTGGGTGATGACGCAGGACCCATCTGAGGCAGGGGCTCAGGGGCGAAGAGGAAGGCAGGGAAGACGACTATCATAACAGCTGTGGCTTCTGGCATCTACTTTGTACAGGTAAGTTATGCGCATCATATAATTTAATCCTTCAAATTGTATGTAGTAGAGCTATGGCCCTATGTGACCATTGAGGAAACTGAGGAGCGTAAAGTTCCAAGGCTACTACGTTACTAAATACCCAAACTGGGACTTAAACAAAGGCATTTGACTCCAGAGCCTTCTCTCTTAACCAGCATATGGAAATAAAAATAGTTAGAAAAGAAGAAATTCAGGTACCCTGATAGGTTGCTCTCACTTCTACCTCTACAACCCACCGCCCACCTACACCTTCCTTCCCACTTCCAAAGAACACTGCAAGTTCAAATAGCAAGCTCTGGATTATTTTTATTATCTTCGAAGCATCTGCCCATGATCACACAACACATTATTTTCAATAAAAAGTGAAAATGCAGTAAAAATGCAAATTCCTGGCCAGATGGCTCAAGGCCATAAACACAGGTGCACCATTAACTTTAGTGCCTGAACAGGAGCAAAAATTCCAGGTACAAAGCTGCCCAAGGGAACCGGCTGCTCTCAAATTAGAGGGAAAAGGGCAGCCCTGTGCCTATGGCCAGATTTGGAGCTAATAAACTAGAAACTTTGCAATGAGTTTTCCCTAAGGTTGTGGTTCTCAGCTCTAGATTCACAGCAACATTATCTGAAGGCTCACAGCAGATTAATGTAATCTGAATTTCTGGGGTTGAGGCCTAGGCGTTGTATTTTTGAAACTCTCCCAGGGTGATTTTCGTGCATGATAAGGGTAGAGAGGCAACACCCTTTGGGTAACAATGAGCAAAACAGTTGCTCATGGACCATTTGGAAACCGCCACTCAACAGTATTCATTTGGCCCAAATTTATTCACCTGGCTTCTGTCCATGCCAGAAGCTGTGTTATGTTCTGAAGAGGCAGAGATGAATGACAGGGTCTTATCCTCATGGGTTTTTACCACAGAATGTGAGACAGACAATCATAATGGAATGGTGGAGTTGGCTACATGTATGAACAGAGCTGAGTACACAAGAAATGATAAAAAATAAAATAAAATAAAAGAATCAGTCTTGGTGATCAGAAAGAACCTTGAACGGAAGTTATCAGCTGAACTGAGTGTTACAAGAGGACTAAAAATAAGCCAGGTGAATACAAGGTTGGGAAAAGCATTCATGACTGAGAAAACAGCTTGCAGCAAAGAGCACCAAGGGACCTAAAGAAATTGAAGTCAGAGGAAGCATCTGATGCATTTGAGAGTCTGAGTGAGGCTGTAGGCTGTGGCAGGAAGGGCAGCTTCTACAGGGCCTGGTGTGCCAGGCTAAGAGTACTGGGTTTTCTTTCTTTCTTTCTTTCTTTCTTTCTTTCTTTCTTTCTTTCTTTCTTTTTCTTTCTTTCTTTCTTTCTTTCTTTCTTTCTTTTTTTGCGTAGTGGGTTTTTGTTGGAGACAGAGACAGCACCTTTGAGAAGGTATCTGGGATCAAAGAATGAACGTGTGAAAAATGTAGGGACCCATAAATGTGAAGTATTTATATATTGGTTCTATGTACACTTTTATTGTATAAATGGTAGCATTTATTGCACACTTAACCAGGTGTCAGGCCCTATTCTAAGCACTTCATCTTTGTTCATTCAATCATTGCACAAGTGTGTGTGGCCATCTATGGCTGTCAGCCAAGCACCAAGCACCAGGTGCAGAGAATATGCAATAGCCAGCCAAAAATCTCTCCTGTGAAGTTCACGTTTCTGAAGGGGGAGACAGAAGAAAGACAATTGGTAGAATAAGTAAAATGGTGAATTAGATGTTAATAGATATTATGAAAAAAATGAAACAGAAAAAGGAGTATTTGAGTTGTGACTATCCTTTGGTGGGTCCACTTGTCTAGGTTAGGGTCCCTATTATTTCATCAGCAGTAGCCTAGATGTTGCTCGGAAGATATTTGGTAGATGTGATTAGGACTCAGAATCAGCTGCTTTTAACTAAAGGAGATTGTCCTTGATAGTCTGGTTGGGCCTAATCCAATCCATTGAAAGTTTTCCAGAGAAGATCTGAGAAAGGAAAAATTCTCAGCTGAGAGAGCCAACCTGCCCTTTCTGAAGGCCTGTCCTATGGACTCCAGATTTGCCTAGCCAGCCCCCACAATTGTATAAGCCAGTTCCTTGCAATAAATATTTTAATACTTAGTTCCTGGTGCTTCTGTTTCTCTGGTTGAGCCCTGACTAATGTAGGGGGAAGCTGTCATATCATTTGAATTAGGGGAGGCCAGATGGATCTCCCTGAGAAGGTAATATGGAAGGAAAAAACCTAAAGATGGTGAGTGAACAAGTGAATGGAGGGAGGGACTATTCCAGACAAAGTAATTACAGGGCATTATTCCATTTAATTTTCATAGCAACATTATAAAGTAGAAATTTATATTATTGTCAGGAGTGTGAGATTTTTTTCCTGCTTGCCAACTTACAGATTAACCTGCCAAATGTGGATGCTGGCAGAGGACATGAGACTCCTAGCTCAGAAGCAAAGGACATTGTAACTCATGGCACTGCAGGTGACAGGAGCTTTGTAGGTACTTCAGTTGCCCTGGCTCACCCCACAGGGGACACACAGGTGGGCCGACGTGGTTGCTGTGTACACCGTGGATCTGTCTCATAGTTGAGGAACCTGAGCTTAGGAAACTGAAATCTTTTAATTAGGCCACTGGGAAATCAACCCAACCTTTGGATTCCACACGATAGAGTTTGGTGAACATGAGAAGGGCAATTGTCAGGGGAGGAAGGGAGGAATGGGATGGACACATGTTAGAATAGGTTGAGAAGAGATTTGGAAGCAAATCAATAAAGGCAGCTTATGTGTATACCTTTCAAGAATCCTAAATATGAAATGGGAAAGAAGGTGGGGTGATAGATACCTAGAGGGCAACGAGAAGGTCAAGGGGTATTGGAAGGCTTCCAAGAAGGGTCCCAGATACAACAGGTTGAAGGGATAGAGAAGAGCAGAAATAAACAATGGTGTGAAAACCAGCAGAAGGAGACAAGATCTAGGCACATGGGTTAAAGCAGACTCCGAAAGGTCTCCTGGGATCAGAGGAGCAACACAGGACAGTTTAGGGTGGGGGGGTGCAGATGGAGATCAGCCTACCATTAGGGGAGCAGGAGCTAATCTCTATATTTGCATCACCCTTTACCTCTGCGGAATTGTTCCCATTCACTACCTCAATTAATCCTACTCTCTGAAGTCTGGAATCCTTATTCCCATTATACATATAAGGACATTAAGATTCAGACCGCTTCAAAGTGATCTGCTTGAAATCTTGTAAGATGCTAAAAGCGGAACCAGCATTCAAATCCAAGTCTTTGGTTTCTAAACACATCTCCCTCCTCCCTCCTTCCCTCTCTCTACCACCTTCTTCTTTTCTTTCTGTTTCCCTCTTATATCGTCCCTACCCCACTGATTCTTTTTTGGAATGCAAGGCAGGTCCTTCAGCAAAATCAATCCTGGAATTAGTGTATTGAAACCCTTCGACACACTCTTCTCAGCCTGGATTTTACATCCTATCAAAGGATAGATACGCCAGCAGATTAAAGTTGTTTGAAGACTTCTCGAATTTTATGCCTCCGTTGTTTGGAGTTAGGGACCTCTCAAGTTCCGGATTGCAAAATATACTTTCTTTTTTTTCCTTTTCAATTTGTTGACAATTTTTATTCAAGTCCAGCTCTCTCTCTAGATGGCTCCCATTCAACTGCTTTAGAGGTGAAAGAATGCTTTCGCCAAGGTTGGAAGCAGCCTGGAGCCTCTTGAGGGCCAGGCTTCACCCTAAATTCCAAATGTGTTTATGGTTCAAATTTATTTACTCTGGGCATCAAAATCAACACATTCTGTCTCTCTAAAAGGCATTTTAAATGGCCTTTAAAAAAAGAACATAAGCAGTGTACAGTAAATATTTCATCTAAATATCTTTCATGAAAGAAAACATGTACATGAATACGTATCATCTGGGTGACATTTTACTTGAAACCCACCAGAAAATAATAAAAGATCCAAAAGCTAGTCTGAAATTTCATAAACCCTGAACACACCATGTTCCAACGACCCCATTAGTATAAGATAATACATTCGCCCAATTCACTTTGGGTGTTCAAGTGGAAAACTTTGGTATAAATAAGTTATTTGTATGAAAAGATCACCGCTTCACTGCCCTAAATAGTACTCTTGTGGTCCTAAGAGTTAATGATGCTCCTAGCAGCTTCTAATGACACATGCAAAAACCACACTGTTGTGTAAATAAAGACAGAGGGCTGTTTCCAGAGCTGGGGGTTGCACAGCATGGGGGGCAGTGAATGGATTCAGTTAGCTGAGGGGTTGAGTCCTGGGTCTGCTGTACCCCAGCTCTGTGGCTACGCACAGTATTTGACCTCAATGAATCCCTGTTTCCTTGTTTTCTAAATAATGATGATAAAAGCCATTTTTATCCCTGCCTGAGAACATTCTTTCATTGTTTTGGGAAGAGAGGGAGAAAAAGAGAAACGGGGTGGGGGGAAGACAATAGAGGGAAACATCAATTGGTTACCTTCCCATACACACCCCAACTAGGGATCAAACCTGCAACCTGGGTATATGCCACACCAGCCAGGGCAAAAGTAATTTTTTAAACTCTCTCTTAGGCTTGTGGTAAAGGTTCCTTATGTGAACGTAGCCAGCATCAAGTGTGCGTGAGGTGTGATTGCCCTTAAACTCTTAGTTTCTCAGCACCCACCTATAGGTTGGTGTTCTGCTAACACTGGACTCCAGGTTGGTCTTCAGAGTAAAGCAGTCATCTCCCTAAGGCAGCATGCTCTATTGTCTACCCTTGTTTGTGCCCTGTCTCCTTCTTCAATGCCTAGATTTGAAATAAGTCTTTTTTCCCCTTGTTATTGAATTTATTGGAGTGGAACTGGTTCACAAAATTATACAGGTTTCAGGTGCACATTTGCACAACACATCATCTGTACACCACCCAAGTCAAGCCTCTTTCCATCACTGTTTATCCCCCAAAACTTCTGCCACCTTCCCCCACACTTGCCCCCAGAACTGAGAAAAAAAAATGAAGTCTTATATAACATGGAGGGAACTCAGAGATCACACTGTCTCCCCTCTCTTTTTCAGATAAGCAGACTAGTTTCCAAATAAAGGAAGTAACTAGATCCATCTCCCTCAGCAAATCGGGATAATTTCTTAACACTATATTTCTGTGACCAAATGTGAGGTGAAGGGGACATACTGCAAAATGCAGAATGCATCCTCTATAATTTAGGCAAGTTCACAGGGGCAGACAAGGGAAGGGCTAGAGAGCTCATTTGGTGGAAAACAGCCGATAGCTGATCATGGCTCAATGCTTATTAAATTTCCCACCAGCATAAACCACTGCATGCTGAAAAGAAGGGTTTGAAATAAACGCAGTCATAAGTCTGGGAGATCTGAAATACCCATGAGGATAGATGATGCAGACATCACCATGACCGACCTACCTGAAGAATCCAATTACAATGTTGCTTAAATTGCATGAATTTGTTTTCTACAAAAAAAGGAGAGAAGTCATTTTAGCCATCAGCTAAATTATTTATATATACCTAGTTCTGTATACAGTGTATTGTAGAAGACTAAAAAAATAATAAAGTTATATAACATCCCCAGTAACTTTAAGGATTTGATGATTAGTCAAAGAGATAAAACACAGCCTTGAAAACAGAGTTCCAATGTAGCAGATACTAAATAGAAGACTGTTGATGTGAACAAGGAGCCTGCTTGGGTTATTCCATCAACAAATAGTATATATTTTTATTCATAAAGGGCACTGTATGGAGCCCTGAAAATGTGAGCATTAAAAAGCATTATCTTTGAGTTCAAGATAGTCATATATTGCTTGGGAGATGGTAAGTATATGGACAGTTGTCATAGAATACAGTGCTACAGTGATAGGAATATGCACAAGGCATTGCAAGGGCAGAGAAGAAGGGTCCCTACCACCAACTCAGGAGATCAGAGGCAGTTCTGTGGAAGAGGTGACATGCTAAATGCTGAGAGACTCCAGCCACGAGCAAGAGCCTTCACTGTGCATAAGACTCACGCAGAAGAGACAGAGCTGAGAACAAGAGTCAAAGTCTTAGATGTGGAAAGCTACTCTTCCAGGATTTGTTTTCACTGGTTATGGTTGGGGGGATGCCAAAAACTTGCTTTTTCATCTCTAGAGAAAAAACTGAGTATTACAGAGCACAGACTTTATGTCATAAGCCAGAGAGTAAGAAAAAACAAATGACTCTCTAAAAATAATCATGCAAATTAAATAAATAAATAAGAGAAAACAAGAAAAACAAATGACAACTGTGCTCATATTTTGAAGATAGGAATCCAATGGGCTGGTAAGAGGGAAAAGATATGTCATGTGTAGACCCTGGGACCTGAAACAAGAGCAGATTCACAGATAGCAGCAGATGGAGCAGTCTCCCCCAGAGAGTGCGACACAGGGCTCAGCAGAAGCCACCTCAATGCTGAGGACACACTCCACCCCCTGGCCACTTCCATCACCCTGGAAAGAGGGTGGGGGCAAAAATCTGAAACTGACCACCTTGATATTCTGAATGAGCCCTGTTTAAATCCAAAAGTGACTGAGTTTACTATATGATGGCAAAATCATGTTTTCCTCCATCAACAAAAATAGGGGGTTTGGAACAAATTAGAAATAAGGAAATGGAAGCTTATAAAGAATGTAGAAGGCCCTGGCTGGTAGCACAGTGGATAAGGCGCCGGCCTGTGAACCCAAAGGTCACAGGTTCGATTTCCCCAGCCAGGGCACATAACCAGGTTGCAAACCAGGTCTCCAGTCAGGTCTGTGGCTGGAGGCAGGTGAAAAGCAACCATACATGGATGTCTCTCTCCCTCTCTGCCTCTTTCCCTTCCCCTCTTTCTAAAAATAATGAAATAAAATCTTAAAAAAAAAAAAGAATGTAGAAAAAGGAGAAGTCTCAGGTTTTTGCACATCTGAGTGGTGCAAATCAGAGTTTTCAGGTGAAGGAGAACGCAGGGCATGAGTTCTTTCAGCTATGTGCTGAAAGCCCTTGATGACCAGGGTAATAAGAATGGTCCATGTTGTGGGGCCTTGAGGAGAGCAGTGTGGACTTGCAGGCCTTTCTCTGTTGGTGAGGAGCTCAGACTTGACCCTACAGAGGATGGGAAGCTGCTGAAGAGTGTTCCAAAAGCCCTATCAGACTTACTTTTGGAGCACATCTTTGGTACCAGTGTATGGAGAGTAGAAGTCAAGGACAATAAAAGCCACCTAGAACTCCACTTTGGGGAAGAAGCAAGATGTACACTGAGTGCGAGTCAGGCATGTGGATTGGTGACAAAGACTGAGAGGACTCAACGCACAGAGTGGGGAGTTCACACACAATGCCCAGAAGGGAAGGCATCCTTAGTAGGACCACGGTTGTGATCTCAAAGAGAAAGAAAGGACTCAGGAGTATTTTCCACCAGCTTCCTTCTCCCTTAAAACCTTGGAGGCCTGAAAACTCAAATAACAAGACTTCAGAGCCTGCTTTGATTAGATCTAACATTGAAAAACTACCCTTTGGGTAAATAAAGTTTTATTGGCACAGAGCCACGCTCCTCCATATCCATGGTGCCTGTGACTGAGTTGAGGAGTTGAAACAGAGACTGAACAGCCTGTGAAAAGGGAAAGATTTACTATCCAGACCTTTAGAGAGAGAGTTTGCTAACTGCTACTTTATACCCAGAATTTGATCAACTTTCTTGTCAGACAACCAGAACTCTGAAACAAGTAGCCTCTCCCACCATGAGATAGAGAGCCAGCACTGAGAGACAAGAATCCTGCAGGTACACAGGCGAGTGGATCCTCTGAACCTCAGTTTTCTCATGCATGTGATGGGTAAAATAATAGTCGTTACCGTAGAAGACTGTGTTGAGGATGAAGTGAGGTAACACGAGGTAATATTACTTCATTAGCATAGTGTTTAGTATGTGAAAATGGCTCAAAAAATGTTAAGTATGCTGTTTTCTGTTGAATTGTCTATTATTTAGCTTCCTTTAAAATGGCTAAAAGAGGAAAGATTTATGGAAGATCATTTAAAAGATAAGTGATCCATTTTTTCCCCTAGGTCAGCATTCTCTAAATTTTGCTGAGAATCTGCCTGCACCACAGATATTGGGAGTAGTTGTAAGGGAAAATGCACATTTCTAGGCCCTTTGAAGACTACTGAATAAGACCTTCTGAAGTTGGGGCTCAGGAAAATGCAATTCATAATCTCTTTTGATTCTTATGCCTGATAAAATTTAAGAAGCACTCTTCCTCAAACTAGGGAATGAAGCATTTCCTACAGAACATGGGTCCAAGTTCAGAACCTCCAATGTTACTGTTTTGTGTTCATTTAACAAACACAAGAAACTGAATAACATGAAATAACATGACTCAGAATTTATTATTTTATGGATACTAATGCTTAACTTAGTATGAAGCTAAAAATGGATTTAGATTTACAATTGAGTTTTTAAAAAATGTATGAGTTATATATATCCATGGAAAACTAGTAATATGGTTCTAAATGACATGAATATGAGAAAATTGTCAAGAGAACCCCTGCATTAAACCAAAAGAAAAGCACAGTGCATATCCCTGAACCATTTCTATTCTTCTAAGATCTGTAGAATAGACCATTTCTATTAGTCTGAGATCTAAGACTTTATTCTTATATTAAAACATACAGGAATCTACTAAGCATAGAATATAATATAATAGAACATAATATACAAGGCTCCAAGGAAAGGGTATGCTATTGCCCACAGATTCACCCATCCCTCCACCCTCCTCACACCCTCGGCATATCTAAATTGTCCTCTGTTGTCAGCAGACTCAGATAAAAATGTTTGAACAATAGTTGAACAACACAGGTCTAGGACATCCTGCCTGGATGCCCCTCTCCTCCCTGTTCAATCAAACTAAAAATGTTTCCCTGAGAAGAGCAGCACAAGGAGTCAGCAGTCACAGAGAAGCACCAAAAGCCATCGTGTTTCCAACTTCACCCACACAGCTCCTGCTTGGACCAGTAACATAGTACTGTTAGCAATGCCACCTCTGTGAATTAATAGTGCTGGGCACCAGGCCTTCCAAGAGCCTTTAAAGTTTAATTAGCATCTTTACCTTCCTTCCCTAGTTTCCTGTCTACAGGATCCTCCCAGGAATCACTGTGGGTACATCGTCTCCTCTGCTAATGATATTGAATTTTCACATCCTTCCCAGACTCCTAATACAGTGAGGTCAGCTGTGAGATTTATTAATGTCCTAGGCAGACATTTTCTCCTCAGCCTGTAGCAACTTCCTGAATCAAAACTTGAATAAACCTGAGGTCTTCTGCCCCAAAGTGGGTGACCACTGCATCCTTTTCACACTCATTTTCTTAGGGTTAGATCTGCATAGTTGCTTTTCTCTTTTTTAATCAAATTACTAGCTCACAGCTAATAATACTGACCCAGCACTTTCTACCTCTAAAGTAGAATAAAGGTCTTCGAGTCCACTTGTCTATTCAGGGAATTTTTCATTCTTAATAAAAACAAGTTTCAGGCACTAATTTCAAATGCTGATGCAGTCAAACCCGCCTCCTGGGAGCAGGTGCACTAGATTCATATTAATGTGCAAACCCAGGACTGAGGTAGGGAGGAGAATTCAAAGGCTCAAGATGGGAGCCAGAAGATAAAGGTTCCCTTCAGAGATTTCTGACCATAACCAAGTTATTTAACTTTGGCATCTCAGCCACCTGGTATTAAATGGGGATAATAAATCTGCTTCACCCATACCAGTTTGTTGCACGAAATAAGACAGCTATAGAATGATGCATTGTAGATTGTATGCATTCATTATTACTTCCCAAAGAGGTCATATTTACCCAAATTTTGGGTTGCTGTGGATAAATCTAGAGGTTTTCCTCCTTCACTTCTGAAACAAAATATTTCAAAGATCCCTTCTGCCCCCAAGGGCAAGGGGAAGGAAAACTGTTGTGCATTCACTAACGAGTGATAGTAACTGATCTTAAGTCTTTACTAAATTCCCCACATGATTCTAAGAGAACAGTTATAGTCCATTATTCTGCCACTTGAAGTAAAATGCACTATGAACTGAGAGATACAGAGAGGCTTTCTACAAACTGTAGAGACATTTCCACGCACAAGGACCTCATTGCCAATAAAAGGTAGATCCAGATAGTATACACACAATGAAATTCACAGACAAGCACTTTAAAGATCATATAGTGTATGAGGTTGATCCAGATGGTATCCAGCCATGCAATATGAAAATTAAAGACACTTATTGCAGAAGGTATAAGAAACATTGTGCAAAAGACAACGACACCCCAGTCCCCTTCGAATTAGACACCTTGGGACCTCACACAGTTCTCTCAATCGCCACCAGCTGACCTGTTGTAGTTTCCTGAATCTCATTGACAGTCTAAGATCCCTTCCCTTTAAAAGGTGATTTTAGTTTGGGGAAAAGCCAGAAGTTGCAGGGCACCAAACCTGGGCTGTCAGGGGGCTGAGTCACCTGGGTGATTTGATGTTTCATCAAAAAACTCTGCATGAGACATGATGCCTGAACAGGTACAATGTCATGACGAAGCTGCCAGTCACCAGCTGCCCGTAGCAGTGGCCTTCTGACTCATCAGAATGGGCAGCACCATCATCCAGGAAGAAGACCTGAGAGCCCAAGCCTGAGCTAGAGCCCAAGAGAGCCCGAGAGCGAGCCAGCTCAGGAGCCAGAAAACCTTATGAACCACAGAGCCTGCCCTCTTTTCCTTTCCCTTTGGCTCTCGAGACCTCAGCCAATCCCATCCCAGCTCACTTCCCATTGCCCTGGCAACCTCCTCCCTCTGCCCCTCCTACTTCCCTCCAGTGATCCTAATCAGATCTGTCTGTATCAAAACTATTAAAACTGACTCAAGAAGAAATAAAAATAGCAATATTTTATTTAAAAAATTTGTTAGCTCTATACCAAATAAAGATATTAAATTTGTTGGTTAAAAATCTCGGTGATTAAAAGGCATCCATATTAGAAAAGGATAAGTAAAACTGTATTTATTCACAGATGACTTGATTGTGTAGATAGAACGTCCTAAGGAAGCCACTAAAAGCTATTTGAACTAATGAGTTCAGCAAGGCCTGATATTAAAGCCTTGTATTAACAATGTTATGATACATGGAAACATTGTCTAACCTAATGCAAATTATCCAGCCTCATGGTGCCTTTGCATCTTCATCAGTAAAGTGGAAATAATCTTACCTACTTTCCTGGCTTATATGAATTCAACAAGACAATATAAACAGAAGTTCCTAATACAGTGCCTGATACAGAAGACATGCTCAAAATGTTTAGTTTATTCTTTCCTTCATAATTTACCTCATTATTTTGCCAATTATAAAGTGTAAACATCATAGGAGGGTTGGGTTATTGGATATTCACACATTAGAATAAATTACTAATCTAAACAATTTGTCTCTTAATATCTAATTGGACCTCAGCCAGGATGAGAGTGGATATTATCCCCTTCTCTGCCCCTGCCTCCATGTGGTCCTCACCACATTTTATTATTAGAATCTATTATACCTGAGGATTAGACATTGTCAGTCCCTCCAGTTGAGGACAATGAGGTGAAGGGCAGGAGATAAACTTTAGAGTAAGAAGAAAGGACTAGACTTCCTGCCTGCTTCCCTTTAAATGACAGTCATTACACTCTAATTACTAATAAAAAAAATCATGGCTTCTGATGGATGTATTACAACAACAATAAAATTAAAATTAAAAAAAAAAAAACACCACATACAAAGGAAAACATTAAAATCTTTTTTTCTGTTAAAAAAAAAAATCATGGCTTCTTCCTTCCACTATACCTCCTCTTCCCCTATGAAGGAGGAGAAAGAAAGAGGAAAAGAAAAACAGAAAGAAGAGAAAAGGATAGGAGGAAGAGGAAGAGAAAAAAGAAGGAAGAGGAGAGATGAAAAGAAAAGAAGGAGGGAGGGAGGTTGGGGAGAGGAAAGGGGTCAAGAATAGTACAAAGGGGAGAGAAAACTTGATTTTTAAAAAATGTTCTATGACATGGGCCAAGAAAATGGCATTTTAAGCTCACACAAAGAAGCCAGGAGACAAGGAGATGGCATTGATTAGAGGAGACAGAACTATCACTGATCTCTTCCCTCTATTCTCTCCCAGTGCAGCCAAACCCTAAGTGCTGTTACGTTTCTTCATTTACTAACACCAAAGTGTCATGCAGGACAACAGCAGGAGTAGGGACAGGAAGAGACGAAGGTTTTGGTTCAAGCTGGCCTCTCATCAAAATCTTACACTGCAGCCACCCCATGGATCTCATGTGGTCAGCCCAGGTCACAGAGGGGTTTGGAACCAAAGTTCCAGCTAATAACAATTATGTCTTTTACTGTTATAGGTTTAATTATGTCTCCCTGAAAATATTAACACCCTAACCCCCAATATCTATGAATGCAACCTTATCTGGAAATCAGGTTTTGCTAACACAAAAGTTGAAGTCATTACATTGGGCCCTAATCTGACACAACCATTTTCCCTGTAAAAAGGGGAAATGTGAACACAGACGCACAGTGGTAGAACTCCCCGTGAAGATAAAGGCAGAGATCAGGGCAATGCATCAACATGCCAAAAAGAACCAACAGCTGCCAGCAAACCTCCAGGAGTCAGGGGAAAGGCAGGGAAGAGTCTCACTCACAGCCCTCAAAAGAAATGTACTGTGCCAACACCTGGAATCTTGGCTTTCCAGCCTCCAGAGCTGTGAGACAACATGCTTGTGCCCTTTAGGCCACCACTTGTGCAGTGTTTCATTAAGACCCCACTAACAAATGGATACACCCCTGCAGTAGACAAAGGCTCAGGGGTTCAGGATCTTATCCACACCCTCTTCACCAGGTATAGGAACTAACAATCCCTTGCTCAGCTTCCGCAGTCAGGATCAAGGGCCTCTTCCTCTCCTTCCTCCCTCCATTCACACACCCACCCACCCACCCCTGAAGGAATGATTAAAATAATTTTCTGATGCATCTTATCCTGATCCTTTAACTGAGGTTGATCCCGCCAGGTCTGTCCCGCTCTGGGATTGGCACAGCCCTCAGAAGCTCCTGTCTGAACTCTGGGCTCAGACTGAGTGCCCACCTTGTCTCTCCCACCTTCCAGCTGTGTGACCCTGAAGAAGTACCCGCCACCCTGCTCTGCCTTCATTTTCGGGATGGTAGAGCCTGCCCCACGGGGCTGTTCTGAGGAGCACACAGCAGCGTTTGGCACCCAGCAAGTGCTCATTAAAGGTTCGTTCATCAAATGACTTGGAGGACAGTTGACAGACAGCCATGCACAATAGCCCCAGACTTCTTTCCCTTGCTCTCTGTCCCCCGCTCCAAGGGTGTGGCTCGGTACCTTGGTTTTGGAAAACCTTTGGCCTGCCCCCTCTGATTTTGATGTTTGGAAGGCCACGTTTGGACTTGCACTATGTTTCTCCCCGCTTGCTTCTTCTATGGTTTCCGTCTCTCCTCTGGTCCAGGCCCAACCTCAAATCCTTCTGCTGGGCCTACCCAGGGCTCCTCTGCAAAACGACTAAGGGAAAGACCCTGAGAAAGCAGGCGTACCACCCAACCCCTCTCTGAAAAGCCCTAGTCATCATGGAAAATGTGCTTAAGAAAGTGACATAAGTGTCTGTGGAGGCGGGCCCAGAAAATAAAAAAGATGAGTAGGTGCGCAAGGCTTGCAGCGAATGGAATATATCATCAATGTCACCACTCGCTCTAAGGTTCAGAACTGCCAATGCTGCTCAGAACAAAACAAGCCTTGGATCAAAGCGCTCCCATTGTCATGTTCAGCGAGCACTCTGCGTAATCGTGCACCCACCAGCTTTGATGATTCTGCTGTCGCACCTCTTTCCGGCACACCACGGGCCTTGTCCAACACAGAACCCGCTGACTCCCACAGACAAGGAGCCGTGTGAGTCACCTGGGGGAAATCAAGACCCCAGCTGCCGAGATGAGCAACTTCAAAGCTGAGAGTTTGCAGGAGACAATTTTGTGCATAGCAGAGAGAATTTTGCTGGCTTCTGCTCTGCTTGTTCAGCACAGAGAAGCAGCGCCCTGAGCATGAAGGAGCCTCCTTCCCACAGCAGTTCCCAGACCAGGGCGACCATGCCTCCCAGGGGGTGTAAGACAGGCCTGCAGGTATTTGTCATTGTTGCAGCTCCAGGAAGGTGTACTGCTAACATCAAGTGGGCAGGGGCCAGGGATGCTAGGAAATGTCCCACCATGCATAGATTAGTTCAAGGCAAAAAGAATCATCCAGACTACAATGTCAACAGTGCCTCAGATAAGGAGCCCAACCCTACAAGGAAAGCCCAGGGTTTTTCCCAGGGCCCCTATAAAGCATCATGCTCCTCACTGTCCCTGATCTGGCCCAGTCTGGTTGACTGCCTTGCTACCTCTGATCGCCACAGGTAAAGGAACACCTGGGGTCAAAGCCCAGCTATTCCACTTATCAGCTTGAGCAAGATGCTTCCTCAGTTTCCTCATCCATATGATGTGGGTAGGAATGAGTGTACCTTGTCTCAGAGGGTTGTTTAAGGACTAAATGAGCTAATGAGCTACATGAAATAATTCCTGTCAAGTGTTTCATTTAAGTACCCAGCATTGACGAAGTAATGTTCACAATGATCTTTGTTAGCCACAGCTTTACTTCATATGTTGCTATTTTTTGAAGATATTCCTTGTTTTGGCCATGACATCAGCTGAGAGACCCTTCTTCCTTCTGCCCTCCCACCTGGGATCATTCTTGTCCTCCCTCAAAATTAAGTTCAAATGTTTCCTGAAATCTTTCCCAACCTGTAGGGATCAGTTAGCCCCAGCTCTGAGCACCCTACATATTGTTCTGTCCTGCATCCACCCTGATCATCTACTAGTCTTGGTAGTAAATGTACCTGTACAGTAAATGCTATCACCCTGTGTGCCCTGGATCATGACAAAATAAACATCCTTCCAATTAAGTCTCACTCTGCCCTTATCACAGTTGTTTGCATTTCCTATGCCCCTTACCAATATGAGGGTGCTGCCTTACTCATTTGGCTTTCTTTGTAAATAATGAACCTGCAATGTGCTGCGGTCATCTTCAGTGGTGAACATTCCTGGGGAATTGACCATGGGTCTGAGGATTTGCAAGACATTCTTTGAGATAGGACTGGAGAGAAGAGGGAGAAGCTTTCTGGTGAGGACAAATGAAGATCCCTCACTCGTATCCAGAAGACAGAAATAGTGGTTATTGCTAAGGATCTTTATTGGTCAGGCATTATATGGGCCTTTTTCATGAACTATCTTCTCGATAGTTTCCATGATGAAGGTATCAACACAAGTACCATTGTTATAATTTGCTTGACCAATGTCACATAGCAAGGACAACTGCTCAGTCTAGTCTAGTTGTCCTAATGTCTGTACTTCTAATCACTCTGAGTTATTGTCTCCCAAATAAATTAATCAACAGCAATTCCAAGGAGAATACAAAACTCTGTTTAGACCCCCAACAACAGTTATAAATGGCAGTTGAGGGTTTTCTAATCTTTTTGTTTTACTAACAGCAAAAATCTGTCTTTAAAGAAAGCTCAACAGCCAATCTGTTTTGTAGCAGATATAGCACAGAACTCTTCTAGGTTGAAGGGGGTGGAGGAACCACTGGAGTCACATCCACCTGTCACCTCCTCCCCACTGCAGGTGCTGTTAAAAGGATTCTGAGAAAGCAACTGGTTCCACCTTTTCATGTTGCACATGTAGAAATAGAGACTCGGGAAGAGGAAATTATTCACCAAAGCTAACATCGTTCAGGATTAGGAATTCTTGGTCTCCTGACCCTGAACTCAAAGCTCTTTGAAATTCTTGTTTGGAGTAAGTTTTAGTGCCTCATTTATGACAAGTAAACTTTTTTGGTGAGATGTGCAAAGATAGAAAATATAGCCAAAAATCCCATAGGATTGCCACATCTCATCCAATATGATGTCTTCAGTTGTGAGATGCATCCAAATTTAAGATGTTAAAAATGACAGACCTCAGGATCAATGATATGTAGTATATGTGTCAAGAGGATGTTTATGCTCTTGAATTTTGGTGGAAGACATTTATATTGGTTTCTCCCTTTGTTCTTCAGCTCTCTAGATTCTAAGACACTTGTTCTATTTTTCTTTAATTTAAGTCTCCTTTGGAACTTGATGAGAGTTACAGAAACTCTAGCTAGAAAATGCTCATATGATCTTGCACAGTTTTGAATATCGTTTTATAGTTCTCTGAAGGCATTCCATGGAAGCCACATGTTATGTAGTCTTGATTAATGATAATCCCCATTTCTGGAGCTCAAATCTTTCCCACTTACTCAGTCCCTATGGTAAGGAAGAAGAAATCTTGTACCCATCTTTTCTAACACAGAATTATCTCCTGTGCCCAAAGAAGGGGAGTTATTATAAACTGCCTTAGTGAGGTATAACTCATAATGTAAAAATCTATACATAATTAATGTATACTATTGGATGAGTTTGGTCATATGTATGCAAACACCTGTAAAATCATCACCATAAACATAATAATGAACATATTCATTATCTTCAAAAGGTTACATGGATCCCTTTGGGTTTGGTTTTAGTTTTGTTTTTATGGTAAGAACACGCTATGAGATCTACACTCTTAATTGATTTTTAACTGCATAATACAATCGTGTGATCTATAAACACAATGTTGTACAGCAGATCTCTAACACTTAGTCATCTCACATAACAGAATCTTTAAACTCATTAATTAGCAATGCCCTATTTCCCTCTCCCCAATGTCTCTAACAACCACTGTTCTTTACTTCCAATAGCATTACAATTTTAGATACCTTGCATACCTCACACAAGTGGAGCCATGCAGCCATTGACCTTTGGTGGCTGGTTTTCACCTCAAGCTTCATCCACATAGTCACAAATGGCAGGATTCTCTCCTTTCTGAAGACTGGATAAAATTCTATTACATGTTTCACCATATTTTATTTATCCATTTATCTGTTGATGGACATTTGGGCTGTTTTCATATCTTGGCTATTGTGGATGAAAATGCTATAAAAAACATGGAAATACAGACTTATCTTCAATATTATGAGTTCAATTCTTTTGGAGATATATATCCAGAAGTTGGGTTGCTAGTTCTATTTTTAATGTTTTTTTAGAAGTCTCCATACTGTTTTCCATAATGGCTGCACCATTTTTCATTCTCACAAAAGGATGGGGCTTCTGGACAGAGGGCAAAAGAGCCAAATTTCCCTCCTTGTGAAGCTAACAGTTTTCCAAACACCATTGTTATAACTTAAATTCTTAAATTTTAAAAATAAAAATTCTGAAAGTCAAAAGCAAAATGAAACAAGTGAAGCTAATAGCATTGGGAGTTAGTGGCCTAACCACTCAGAGAAAAGAATTATTTCAACTGACTTATAGTACAGTAATTTGTACATCCTTCAAAAGAGAAAAACAACTATAAAGGCATATTAAAATCCCCAATAACTATATTGTTAGTAATAATGATGATGTTATTTTTAAACTATCAGGCCTCAGTCTAGCGTTATCAGAGGTTTTCTTTGCCTGGGTTTCTGTTAGCTTTAAAATAGAAAGCCATGAAAGTAACCTCGTAAGTTCAGGAAAGACAGTGGGTGTTCTGAATCTAGGCCAACCTCCCCATCAGCTTTGGCTGTGACTAGTTAATTACTCAACATCAAACAGACATTATCACAGCAATTATTAATCTTCTCCTGAATAAAACACAATGATATCCAATGATAAAAGAACTTCTCTATCCACATAAAAAGAACTGTACTCCTTTTAAGAAATGGAAACATTGATCTCGCTATTGGGTGACCAACTTATCATGGTTTGCCTCGTACTTCCCTGATTTTAGCTAAAAACCTAGCCTCCTGGGACACCTCACAGTCCTGGACAAACTGGGACACTTTGTCACCCTTCTGTACAAATAATTCATTCACCTATCCCCTAGGATGGCTTTTTTAAAAAGATTTTATTTATTTACTTTCAGAGAGAGGGGAAAGGAGGGAGAAAAAAAGGGAGAGAAAGAGCAACATGGGAAGGAAGACCAGTTGTTTCCACATGCCCTCAACTGGGGGCCTGGTCCACAACTCTGGCATATACCCTAACTGGGAATTGAACTGGTGACCCTTCAGTTAGCAAGCTGGCACTCAATCCACTGAGCTACACCAGCCAGGGCTGGGATGGCTTTTTTTAAGACCTCAATATCAGCTAAGAATGAGTATGACTAAGCTCTCTAGATGAGATGGCACCGTGTTTAAATGCCTCTTTTTCAACCACCATATTTGTCCCTTGAAAGAGAAAACTGAAAGTTGGGGATGGGGTAGGACAAAGTCTTACTGTTTATCCCACCTTGTGGTCCTTCCCTAGCACCTTAAACTCTTCACTGCTTTTAGAACCCTTACTTGCCTTCCCAATCATGTCATACTCCAAGGCACTGCTTTCCTGGCTACTTGGAAAGAAAGAAAAGAGAAAAAAACAATTCCCAAGCACAGTTAAGTAAATATTTGAGACAAAGGATATGGGTAGGATTATAAATTCCTGAAAACTTGAGGTCTATGTGAATGTGAGTATATTTTGAGGTGAGGCAAGACCTGGAATGAGGGTGAGGCTGGTTTCCAAGAAAATCTGGAACAGTTTCAGCAGCAAAAGACAAGTTAAGGTCACACAGTTTGTCCAACTAAGTACTCCAGCTGTAGCTGGATGGAGAGGCCAAGACCAGCAAATAAAACCACGATTGGCAGAAGAGAATAACGAGGTTCAAGGAGAAGCTTGGGAAGCAGACTGTAAAGAAATTCTGTAAGTATGACCATCACTGCTATTTTGTTCTTTGTTTTTGGGGGAGTTTTTAAATATTTATTAAGGAAAATTACAAACACAGATAAGAATATGGAGAATAACAGAAAATCACATGTATCTATTTCCAGCTTTCAACAATTATCAATTCATAATGAATTATGTTTAGTGTATATGTTCTCTACTCCCTAACCCAAATTTCAAAGCATTGTACAATACTATTGTACCCCAGATAATTCCCAGACACTGTACAATATTATTTTGTTTATAGTTAAACCATTTGTCCTAGGTGAGCTTACTAGTGAGTAGTAGAACCAAGATTCAAATTGGGCATTTTGACCTTAGAGTATCATTATGATGCTATTTGCTTCACAAGATTAAAGGTCCACACACAAACGCAAGCAAATATTTACACCCACATACATGATCTAGAAAAGAGGAATGCTAGTAGGCCCAAATTATAAAAGCCTCATTGTAAAATGGGACTTTGAAGCCTATGAGATTTCCACAGAAATCAGCAATACGAATAGGGGTAAAAGACCATATAGGAATTGAAATTAAAACTGTCTTGACAGATGATGGATAGATACCTTTATTCATCTATCCATTCATTTTTTATTCCGTAATTGAGGACACTGAGTTAGAGAGGTTAAATAAGTAACTTCCCAAACTCACTCATCTAGAAAATCTTTGAATTTTGAACCATGTACTTCCAAAGACTTTGTAATGCCTCTAGCTTTGAGGAATCAGTGGGACAAAGGTGACAGATGGGTGGATAATCTTAAATATGGGACCCAGGCTGTCTCTTTTCATGATACAGTACTAACAGTATCCATGAGGCTTCCCTTCTGAGCAGAGAAGTCAATCCAATTCTCCTCTACAGTAAGCAAGAAATAATCTATTTGTACTGAGTTATCTCAACCCAACGGTGAGAGGGAGAAACCCCTGACGCAAGCAGTGCAGGTGCAGAAATCAATCCACCTTCTCCCTGCACCCCAAGGGCTACTCATCACAGCAGCACTGCCAGGAGGCCCAAGAAGCAGAGCCTGCAGCTGGGCAGTCCTTGTGCCAGGAGCATGTGAAGCCACATGGAAGGAAGGAAGGAAGGAAGGCTTAGCACATCAGTTCTCCGACTTGCTCCTCACTGCAGTTGGAATGGAGAAAGCAGACACAAAAGCATCACCAGCTGGTGTATTTCCTGGCAGGGACAGCAAGCACAGCCTTGTCTGCCCCCAGCCATACACACAATTCCGTGTGTAGGCTCCCTTCCCCTTACTTACCAGGACCCCAAGGCAAGCAAAGACAACAAGCCAATGTTTGGAGGCCAGCAGGACCGAGTCTCTGCCTCTGGTGGAACAGGGTTGATGGATGGCAAGATGGTAGTCAACAGATGAAGCCTTATTTTACTTGTAAATCCAAACAGGAAATACGCAAGTGCTCCTGGCATTACCGCTACAGTCCCTGCCCCTGCAGCTGCCCTCGCCCACCCATCAATCACACTGTCACACTGTCTGCCATTCAGCAGCCCTGCGCTTCTGCTGGGCTGGGAGGAGGAAGAGGAAGTTTGGGGCAAACTGAGAGCTGCCTGTCAGGGGAGGGGCACAGTGGGAAAAGCCCAGCACTCTATGCTGCCTTGCTCTCCCCACCCTGGCCTGGCCCATCATCTCTCATTGCAGGAACTGCAGCTCTTACTGCTACATCCCTGGATGTCCCTGAAAAGGGCAACAAGGAAGAGAGATGAGAGAGTGGGCTTCCATGCCTGACTTCCGACATGATTTTCTTCCTTTTAAAAATTCATTCATGGTTGTTCTCTTTGTATCTCTTGACCCATCAATCCACCAATGTCTAATGCTATGAGTCCTGGTGCTACCATTTGGGCAGTTCTATAAAAAGACTCCGAAGACCAAGGTAAAAGCAGGATCACCAGGCTTCCTCCCCAATTCAATTCCTTGAGACATTTTCATGCACCAATCCCCATGTGAGGCACAGTGAGAGACAAATGTGGAACGGAAGCTCTGTGTCTTCATGAGACCAACCTCAACCCAGCACATGCACAAGCAAGAAGAACCCCACAAGTTCTTCATCCATTCATTCCACATTTACTGAGCACCTCTTACTAAAAATAAAAACTCCTTTTTAAGTAAACTCTATTATGACACTGCTGAAGGTAAGTGAAATATTTTCCTAAAATTAAGGTTTAACATGAAGGGATTTGATACTGATATGTATTACGGTTCCAACAACATTGGTCAAGTAGCTATTGGATGGATGCTGTTGTGTGTTCGAGCCTAGAAGGGATACAAAGATAATTCAGTAATGGATCCAGGTTTCAAGATGCATACAATCAAGTGGGTTCAGGTCTTAAAATATATAAAATGAAGTAAAGAGACAGAAACACAGAATACCAACTTCATTTTGAGGTACATTAAGGTACAAAGAAGGAAGCGAGAACTATATTGAGTATAACTACTCACTCTAGGCCTTGTGTTTTGCACACACAATTAGTAAAGTTATCTTTAGCAATATTTACTGATCATCTATTCTCTAGGCCTGGTGATATGGTCTTAACAGGGGTACAAACTCGCAAACTCATAAGTACAAGGTAATAGGAAGTAGCGACAGGGAAGTGCAAGCAGCTACAGGAAAACAGAGAATCTATCAGGTACCAATTTGGGCAATCAAAGAATACTTACAGAAGGAAGTGACTTCTAAACTAGTCCTGGAGAATGAATCAGTCGAGCAAATTGGAGGAAAAAAATTGTTCTAGACAGAGAAGATAACGTGTGCCAAGTTGCAAAGGCATGTGGACAAAGGTTTAAGTTTCTCGTTTAATAAGAGAGAAAGCTGAAAGTTATGGAACTTGCCCCAAATCACACAGCTGGTAGTGACAGAAGTTGGATATTCGTCTGAGTTTCTTCCATCTACAAAAGTCAGTAACAGAGGAAGAGAGATGGATTCCCACTGAAGAGGTGCAAGAGGGCTTTAATAAAGTGAGTTTTGAAGAATAGAGCAGGAAAGAAAGGAGGTAGACCCTGGGGGAGGGGACCATTGAAGCCAAGGGAGTGTTGGAGGCAGGGAGTCATGAATTGGCTAGAAGGTAAGGTGACGGCAGGGTCTGGTAGGAAGTATTTAGTAGGTTAAAGTTGGGAAAAGGGTAACAGATAGAAAAATTCATCAGTCTAGTGAAAGATACCTCGTTCCCACTAGCAAGGTCATTAAGTCCATATGGCTTTGGACAGTTTAAACACCAAACAAAAGGAGAAGACAAAATGCTGGGACCACAGAAGAGAGACAGAGGGGCCCTTGGACTATGGACTGAACATTTATGTCCCCCTCAATCCATATGCTGAAGCCCTTATCCCCAAAGTGATGGTATTTATTGGTGGGGCCTTCAGGAGGTGATGAGGTTCAGATAAGGTCCTGGGGGTGGAGTTCTCATGCTGTGAATGGTGCCCTTATGTGCAGATAAAGAAACCAGAGCTCTGCCTCTGTCATGTGAAGATGGAGCCAGAAGGTAGCCCTCTGTCGGGAAGTGGGCCTTCCCCAGGAACCAAAGTGGCCAGCACCTTGACCATGGACTTTCTGACCTCTGGAGTAACGAGAAATAAATTTCTGTTGTTTAAGCCATGTAGTTTATGAAAATATGCTATAGCAACCCAAGATAAAAGAGCTTTATGGTGGGAGGCTCTTTCTTGAGCTAAAGGGTATGAACCTGAAGACTTAAATTAGGAATTTCTAGGAAACTAATGTCCTAGAAAATCTTAATGTCCAAGGAAAACAGTGCAACTCTCCACTGTTGGTGGATTCAGAGCCACTGGTAGACTGTCATTCCCAGAATGCCTTGCAGTGATCCACTGTCCAGCCTTCCTTTTTTGCTCCCTCCTTTTCTTCCTGTGTTCCTTTTTCTTTTCTTCCATATCAAAAGCATGTTTAAGCCTATTGTTTCTGCAGAAAAACAAATCCAATTGAATAACAGAGGTTTTAAAATAAATTCATGAAAAGAAAGATCTTGTTTTAAGATCTTCTTCTATAATTAGATAAAATTGAATATCTTAGCAGGTGTTGAGTTTTAGTAATTGTGTCTAGTTACCAAAGGAATAATAATTGAACATAAAATTTAAAACTTATTTCTTGAAATTTGGGTTTTAAAAGCAAATTGATAACAAAAGGGGTTCTGTTGTTGTTTGCTATTATGTGTGGTCTTACTCTGATAATCTCCGCCAAATCAAAGGTTCCTGTGAAATAAAAGAAAATAGCACCAAAAATAAAGGAGAAAGTGTACCTGAGGTCAATGGCAAAATAGAACTTGCTAGTGGTTACCAGGCAACCCTCCTGGAAGGGAGGATAATGGGAAAATGCATGGGCTTTGGAACCAGCAGACCCATGAGCCCACCAAACTCTCTAATCTTGACAAGTCACTTCTTTCTTGTCTTCCTCAGAAGATAGGGACACTGCCCTATGTGGCACAGTTTACATTTTAAATAAGATGGTGCATACAAAGTCCTAGCACAATGCTTGAAACAGAATAGGTGTTCCTTCACAAGACCCCTCCTTACAGTCACCCTCCCATACTCACTGCCCTCCCGCCGAGAAGACTTTGCACACATCTCTGTTACAACTTTTATAACATTGCATTTTTTCTTTTTTTTCTTTCCTTTCTTTTTTCTTTTTAAACATCAATGTGTGGTTGCCTCTCATATGCCCCCATCTAGGGTCCCGGCCTGCAACCCAGGCATGTGCCCTGACTGGGAATCAAATTGATAATCCTTAGTTGGCAGGCCCGTGTTCAATCCACTGAGCCACATCAGCCAGGGCAATATTGCATTTTAATTTCCTGATTACTGGTCTGTTTCTCCCATTCAGTACAAGCTACTAAAGACTAGAAAGCTGGGTCTTATACATTTACCTCTGAACAAAAGTTGCTCAATTAACCATTCCTCACCTGATCGAGTTTAAAAGCTCTCAAGTCCATTGAGAATCTAAAATGGACACTTAAAAAAAAAAAAAACCAAATGCCATTACATAATGTGTAGCTAAATTCTGTGGTACAGACTTGCCTGACGGTCATCCAGGACCATCCTCCCAGCCCAACACCCTGCTGGGCCAGGTGGGTCAAAGGCTCTGGTCAGGGGCCATGACTTCTCAACACTATGGCCACCTCAAAAGGATGCTATCACAAACCAGCTTGTATTAGTCAGGGTTCTCCAGAGAAACAAAACCAAGAGCATGTGTGTGTATGCAGACTGACATGATGATGGAGGCTGGTAAGTACAAAATCTGTAGTGTGGACCAGCAGGCTAGAGCCAGAGAATTTTGTTAGAAATGCAGTTAGAAAGAAAGAAAGAGATAAAGAACTAATGCGACTCAACACCAGGGAGACAGACAGCCCAATTAAAAAATGGGCAAAGGAACTGAACAGACAACTCACTGAGGAAGACATACAAAGGGCCCAGAGGTATATGAAAGAATGCTCAACATCACTACTAGTCATCAGAGAGATGCAAATTAAAACCGCAATAAGATACCACCTCACACCTGTCAGAATGGCAATCATCAGCAAATCAACAAACAACAAGTGTTGGCGAGGATGCGGGGCAAAGGGAACCCTTGTACACTGTTGGTGGGAATGTAGGCTGGTGTAGCCACTGTGGAAAACAGTATGGGGTTTCCTTAAAAAACTAAAAATGGAACTGCCTTTTGATCCAGCAATTCCACTATTTGGACTATACCCAAAGAATCCTGAAACACCAATTCAGAAGAACCTATGCACACCTATGTTCATAGCGGCACTATTTACAATAGCCAAGTGCTGGAAACAGCCTAAGTGCCCATCAGTGGATGATTGGATCAAAAAACTTTGGTACATTTACACAATGGAATTCTATATAGCAGAAAGAAAGAAGGAACTTGTACCCTT
>PVIW01002504.1:0-17380 GCA_004026585.1 Noctilio leporinus | reverse complement strand
CCTGGAGAGTATTATGCTTAGTGAAATAAGCGAGTCAGTGAAGGACAAGTATCATACGATCTCACCTATTACGGGACAATAATGAGCAAAACTAACAACAAGCAAAACAGAACCAAATATATGAATACAAGGAATAGGCCTTCAGTGGTCAGGGGGAAAGGGGTTTGGTGGGGGGAGGCAGAGGCAAGGAAGGGGAGCAGCTTAGACAAGAACCTAGTATAAAGGAACCATGGACATGGACAACAGGTGGGATTGACTTTGGGGGGAATGGGTGGGTGGGGAGGGGGACAGAGGGGAGCAAAAAGGGGATGAATGTAATACAACAACAATAAAATTTTTAAAAAGAGAGAGAGGAGGGAGGGAGGGAGGGAGGGAGGAAGGAAGGAGAGAAAGAAAGAAGGAAGAAAGGGCAAAAAAGAAAAGGAAGCATACATGTTAAAAGGCATACTAAGATAGTAACAATCAATCTTGTACGTGAAGTATTTTCTCACCGTGTTACATTTCACTCTCTCAGTAACCCTGTGAGTCAGTCTTATTGCCATTTCACAGAGGAAGGAGTTGAGGCTTATGACAGTAAATGAGTCTTCCAAGATGACAAAGTTTCTAAAAGGGGGGTGCTGGCAGCAGGCCCCAGCTACCGTGTCTCCTAAATCCACTGTGTGTTTGTTGGACCAAAAAGCTTGTGGCCAGAGGAACGGAGAGGCTCTGGGGCAGCACATAACTCAGAGAAGGGAAGGCAACAAAAAACAAGCCACCACTGAAACCTGTCATTTCTGCTGAATGACCAGCACAAAGGCTAACTGTGTCTTCGCTTCTTCAGGCTAGAAAAACAAGATGTGCTTTCTGGTGAGATTGGAAACGTAAGTACATCAGGAAGCCAGAGAGAGGATCTTGGGTGGCAAGCTCCTTTTAGAACAGGTTAAAGTATCATAATTACTTGGGTCTCTTGCAAATTGCCTGACTCATAGTCCATTTATTACCATTTTCAAATGTCTGAAAAAGCTTTTTCTGCCTTTATGATGGTCTGAAAATTGCACAGACTTAGAGGACCCCATTCTCTGCCCCTGATTGCAATGCACAACTGGGTTTTCTTACAGAGCACAAAAGAAGAAAGAAGAAAGGGATCTTTCCTTTCCAGCAGCGGAACATAAATTGTGAGCTGTTATGAAATGACGTTGTTACTATTTTCATCCTAGTTATAAATCTGTGGATCTGCTGGGTTAGCTTATAGTTGCCATATGTAGGGTGACTCTGAACTGAGAGGGTCTTTCCTTATCCCGCCTCTCACAGGAAAGGAGCAGAAAGACCAGGCTCAGCCAGGCCACAGAGAGCAGGGCACACTTGGGTAAAGGACATGACCTTGCTGACCCTTGCCTTGCCTACTTCCCAGGCATGTTGACACGTGGGTATGTGCCTTGCAATCCACCAAGCATCATAATAGTATAAGCCATTATTATCATCATGGTTGAAAACAACAGGAGCACTTATTTATCTCCAATTAATAATTTTGTGCCATCATCGGGCTGGGGCCTGTCCTGGTCTGCAGCCTTCGTGGCCTCTGTGGTTAGTGACAGTGAAGCTAGAGAAAGTCTGACACCGGGTAGGCAGGATCTCGAGGCTCCCAATTTGTCATGGAGCCTTTATTAATATAATAATAACACTAAGGGGAGGGGAACACTTGGCATCTGCCTACAACGGTAATTCCTGTATAATCTCTGGGGTCAGACAGACCATGATTAACTCATGTCTCCTCTACATAACAGGTAAGTAAGATGGGATGATTATACATGCTTTATGGACCTCACTTTCCTCATCTTAAAAAATGGGCAATAAAAAATTATATTAACAAATGTATTTAAAGTACCCATACAATGTTATAAAATAAATGTAAAACAAACATTAATTCTGTAACACTTGGACTCTTCATAATGCACCAGAATAGAAATGAGAGTTATTGCGCAGAATACGTGAACTGTCAAAAAACATAGGAGAAGATACTAAACCTCATGAGTAATTAAGGAAATGCAAATGAAGCTACAATAAGTTACTGTTTTCCACCAATCAGGCTACCTACTGTATCTTCCCATGTTACATGATAATACAAGTACGTGTTCACCCTTCTCCCCAGTTAGCATAGGGACTCCTGTAAAGCAAAGGTTATTTTGCTTGCTGCCCCAGGGCTCAGCACATGGCCTTCAACAGATAGACAGACCGCAGGCCTCCCATATCCCTTTTTAGAATCACCATGCACCCACTTACTTCTGCGGTATCCCCCTGTGTGGGCCATGCTGTCTTTGCTGGGAAGCACTGGGCTATTGCACCATTTCCCATTTCTCCTGCGGTTTCCTGTATCTCACATTCAGATGTGCTTTCACAGGCCTTGACCCCAAACTAAGTGAAATAATCAAGAAAACCTATCCACACTCTGAATGGAAAGCAATAAAACATATCCCATTCTTGAGTGACTTCAAACTCCAACGTTTTGATTTTAAAGGGATATTGAATTCCTAATGTGATGGACCCCTATGGGAGCATTTTTCCATCAAGGACCTCAATGGAGGTGACTGTTGGCAACGGATTAAGATGAGTGTTTGGTGTTTGGCAGTTCCCTGACCCACCCCTTCTGTCCCTTGATCAGCAGGGACCGCGTATTGAGCGGCAGAGGCAGGCAGAGCAGCAGTGACTTGGTTATGCTGCAACCTGTGTCATTTGGCTGTGTTTACAGTCAGCGCAGCTGCAGGCAGTCAGCGACTATGACATTTGGGGAGCAAGAGCTGTTTTCCAAGTAAATATATGATACTTCCTGGCATAATAGAAAGCATGTTATAGATGAAACACTGAGATAGATTTCCAGTTCCACTACTCTGCAATTCTGTGACTTGCCCCTGAAAATAACCACCTTCAACCTCACTTCCCTCTTTGAAAGCAATAACTCCCATGTATTTCCCTAGGACAGGAGAGGTTTTCAAGATTAAATGCAATGATGAACTTGATACACAAATATTAGCCAACACTTTTTAATATTTTCTATGTGCTAGACACTATGCCAAATGCTCTATAAATGTTGAATCCTTTCATCTTACCAGAAATCTTGGGAGCTAAATACTTAGGCCCCATTCTAAAAATTGAAAAATATTTAAGGGTTTTCCTATGATTACAGAGACAGTAATAGCAAGATTCAGGATCTGAGACCAGGCTCTGAACCTTTTGATTAAGGTGCTGGACCAAACTCCTAGGACTTATTTTCTGTTGCTTTAGATTTCCTTTTAATATTATTCATCAGACAAAGAAATTGGCACTTTTTCCATGTTTCCGTAAAAAGCATTTACCATTTTGGTATAATTTGGTATTTATGTCCTTATCTCATTAAAATGAGTTCCTTGAGGGTGAGAAGTATATTGTCATGTGTAATGGTCCCAGCATTAATTACTAGATCTAGCATATTGCAGGTAAGAACATCAATCTCTAGAGATTTGTGGCCTAGGTAGATGGAAGAGAAGTAAAGAGAGGGCAGAAAAGGGGTAGATGGATGGATGGTAGTTGGATGGATGGATGAATAGATGAATGGATGTTTAAATGAATCCCAAATTATCAGTTTTGTAGAGTAGTATCTGATCTTCTTGACATTATAATTATAAATTATAACTCACTGAGTTGTCTTAATAATTTTAAATTATCTTCCACCTTAAATCTTAGAGAACCCATTTGCTCTTCTCAATGTCTATTTAAAAATCCATAAGATTTGAAAAGGACATAAGAAACGGAGAGTTGACCCAGTGAAGGAGACAGAATTGTTGCTACATTCTGGAAGGACTGAATCTATAACTTTGCTTTATATTTTAGGCACTTACATACTCATCTTCTTTGAGCATTTTGAAAATGAGAATTGCATCTTGAACATCTTTAAACCCTGAGCACACTTACTACAACTCCCAAGCAGACATGCAGTAAACATCAGGGCAAATGGTGAGTCAGCCAAGCTCCCAACCTCTCCTCATGCACCCTCTTTTTCAGTCACACCCAGCAGGTGTCTCTACACCTGCCCATGCCCTCCTTCCTAGGAAAGATTCACTTGCCCTCCAGGACACAGGTAAGCATTAAGTTCACCTTGATTTTCATATGAGAAGAGTTTCCTGTCCAATAGAAGAATAGTTCTTCACTTGAGACATCAGCAAACTCCCCTCTTGGGAAAGTGCCATGCTCCAAAAGCCCCAATCTGCCAAAACAGAAATCTGATCTTACAATGGGAGGTTCATGCCTCCTGTGAGAAGACTAGGCTTCTCTCTCCATCTTTGTCTCCTGTCAAGACCTGTGCCCTTTTCCTTACCATCCTTGATTTCTTATCTCTGAGACTACAGTGGGGAAAATACCAAGGTCACTGGAGCAGAAAGAGGGTGGGGAGGAAAGAAGGGAAGGGAGGAAAGGCCAGATAAATAGTATTGGGCAATAGTTATCAAGTACTTATGCCCCCCATTATCAGCCATTATCTC
This sequence comes from Noctilio leporinus, assembly GCA_004026585.1. Classification (NCBI taxonomy): domain Eukaryota; kingdom Metazoa; phylum Chordata; class Mammalia; order Chiroptera; family Noctilionidae; genus Noctilio; species Noctilio leporinus. The sequence continues at coordinate 12,890 of PVIW01002504.1, read as the reverse complement.
TCAACTTCATAGCCATACTTTCATGACCTACTTTGAGGCTGGGACTGAGACTACAAGCCACATTTCCATTCTGTCAGCTGCTTCCTTTTATGCTCCACCTATAAGGAGCACTAGGGAAAGTGAGAAAGCCTGAAAAGATGGACAAGGAAGGAAGGACAAGCTGCTGTCTGGGTCACAACAGCAAAAGCTCTTCACCTGGGCAGCTACAGTTTATTCCAGTTTCCAGTTTGTTTTTTGTTCTTCACAATCTCAGGGTTAGCCTCATGGTGCTCACAAGGAAATACTGTAATAGCCCTGGCTGGCCGGTCTCCCCTCCCCAGATGCTTGGGGTCCAAGACCCTCCTCCAAGCTTCCAAGTTCTCATAACCCCACTTTTCCCTCCGTTTCCCCAAGGACTATTCCTGTCCTGCCTTTGTGTTTTGTTCCATTTTGGTTTGGTTTTTGCTGGCTTTGGCCCCAATCCTTATTGAACCAATTTTCTATATGAAAGTCTGTGTTAAAATATGAGTAAGGATTGTTGCTTTCCTGAATCAACCGTGGCTGGTTCAACGTGCTATGCACCAAATACTATGCTAAGCCTTTTACAAATATAATTGCATCTGCCCTTTACAAAAACAAAACAAAACAAAAACAAAAATAATAGGAGCATGATCCTCTTTGTTGTGGACACAGATATTAAGCTCTTGCCCAAGCTCACCCAAGCTTGAATTCTGGTGCTGGAAGCATCTAACTTCAGTGAAGGCCTGTCTAAAAATATCTATTTCCATGAGACTTCAGGTTCCTAGAGTGAATTCATGTCCTAAGTGCCAAGAAACTCCTTAGAATCAAAAATATATGCAAAGGTCCCCAAATAAAGAAGCCACTCTCTGCCCACAGATGTAAACTATGCTGAGATTTATTATCAAAAGATCACTGGAATATAGAAGAGATACACGATTGTACCTTAAACACCTAAGACCACAACAGCCATGCCAAGTTATTATCCACTAGTACCATGGAAAAGGAATCAAATTTCAGTTGAGAGATGATGATGTCTTTCCCCGAAGTTTTTGATGAAAACAGCAAATAAAGCCCATAGTGTTGGCTGGAGGTTACCCTGAACCCTCACATTTCCTTTTTCTTTCATAATAGACAGTGCCCAGCCTCTGTGGCTGTCACCTTCTCTCCTGTGTGTCTCCTACCTCCCTGTCTCCTGCAGTAGCTTTCGGTTGCTCTTTTTATTATTTTGTCTCCCAATCTCTCTCCTCTATAAGTAAAATAAATCCTTGAAAGAAAGCTTAATCCTTTGAGGGAAAGATTTGGTCAACTTTTTGAACTTCACACAGGAAAATATTTCCAATACTGACTTTCTCATCAAAAAGTTACCTGTAACCCAAAAGCTTCCGAAGCCTTAATAATTTCTCTTGTTCACTTGTTTGTTTGATTTTTACTCTTACTAAGATCAATGGACCTTGGAAGATTTTTTTTTATTTTCTTCTACACAAAGAACTATGATCAGCCATGCCTTAACCTTTATCTAACTCAGTTTCATCTCATTTCCAACTCTCAAAAACCACAATAAGGTGTCTCACATGCTTCTCTCTATTTTCTTACCTTTGGTTTTGATAGTCATTTCTAATCAGGCTGTGGTTCCTGGATTTGGCATTCTACCCAGTAGGGCTTTTCCTAATTGTAATCTGCAATACATCCATCTTATATAGAGCCCAATGATACCTCAGGAAAGAAGAAAATGTCATAATGTCTTATTCAAAAATATATCATTAAAAGTCAAAACTACTCTTGAGAAGAGCCTGAAATAGGTGAACTATTTTGTCCCACCTTAACTGGTACCTGCTGTCTGTCTGACAAGGGCATTGTAGGAGGACACAGCAGGTAGCACCAGCAGCCCCATCACTGCAGGTGACATGAAGGGCCCTTGTGAGGGAGCAGAGCGGGATGTAAGGGGAGTAAGACAAGATCAGCCTGGGAGTGAACACCAGCACTGCACTCCATCTACCCTCCCAGAACCCAAGCTATCTCATTTTATAAAATGTGTATAATTCCTACTTTCTGAAGTTAGTAAAAGGGAGGCAAGCAACAGTCATGCAAATATTCTTAAAAGGGTCAAACACCACATTAGATGCTCATGGTGAGCACACTTAATCCAAGCAATCCTCAGGTTGGGTGTTAGTTGGTATCTTTCATTTGACACACGAGGAAACAGGGAGCTAATTATGTTTCCCAAAGTTCCAAAACAGTGGATAGTCAACCCAAACTTAATCAGAAGTTCTATCTTTCTTATAAGCCACCTTGTCTCACAGAAAAATAATGCATGGGTTCATAGCAGACAGGCTGAATGGCAATAAGATGGAGCTCTTTTCCAGAATCCCTTAAATCATACCACACATTCCCTTCTGAGGTCTTGGCAGCACAGTAGGAAAAGGATGTGGAGGAAGAGAAGAGGGGGAATGAGTGTCAATGGCAAAGAGGAGCTCTCAAATGGTGGGAAGGTGCAGACATCAGAAAAATTTGGTGGAAAATTCTGCCTTCACTTGCATCCATGAAGCACATCCCCCAAGTGCATCTTGGTCTAGTGTTACATAATATTGTTGGGGTTTGACCAATATGTGACTTTCTTCTCCCAAAAAGATTCTGGTCTAGGTGGGAAGTAGACCCAGGAGCTCAGCAGGAATTTAAATTCAGTTTTTGCCTTATTACAGGTAAAGCTAAATTGTAGAATGATGCTCAAAGCCAAAATAGACTTCTGGAATGACTTACTCCTTTTCTTCCCCCATGATCCCCCAAAGAGTCATTTCTAGAAGAAACAAAAATGTTAAACCATGCAAAATAATCACTTTCAACACTTTGACCTGAACCCAAAGTCTTCCTTGAAGTGGAAGAAATATTAATGTAATTGTTAATTTGATGGCTTAAAACAGCTCCAAAGGAAAGGGAGGTTAATCCTTCCTCCAATTATATTAACATAGTTCTGTAAAATGTTAAAGACCTATTTATTTAAACAAAATAACACACTTTACTTTGGGAACATGATTAAATAGACTTACCTGGGAACCTAACTTGTAAATGTAACATAGGTTCTAAGGGAAAAAAACATCCCACCTTCCAAAGGAGCCAATGTGCAAAGGTTAGGAACACAATGCATTTATCACAATAACTACAACACTCTATTCTCACACTACTCATTATTTCTTAAGAGAGGGTCAGCTCCAAAGCTCTCACTTTTAATTGGAGCAAAAAATAAAATGTCCTAAACTCTAGGGGACTATTATAATGATGAGGAAAACCCAAATTTCTTCACCTATTTTCCCCTTCATCACCTTCTCTGTACATAATACCGTCTGCTTATATTTGTCTCCTTTCCAAAGACCTAATTATAAGGAAACAGAAATGTTATTTTTAAAAACAAAAAATGCTTGTAGCTGCGATGTGAATTCATTTTGTTAGAGCTCTGGGAAGCTAACTGCTTGCAGAGTCCAGAGAGAAAGAATTCACCAAGTAATTCCCCCAAAGAGCTAATTTGCTACATTCTATTTTTAGAGATTAGTATCTTCACTTTGGCTAGTGGTGGAATAGGATCCATTTATTTCTGCTTCACTGTACACATAAGAAACTAGCCTCAGATTGAAATTTGATTGTCATGTGGAACAATCTTTTGTTCAACCAACATTCCTTGAGAATTTGGTTTTCCCGCAATGGAACTACCCTCATAAGTGGTAATATACATAGATTCAGGTTGGTAAATTCAATATTAATAGATATTGATATTCTTCTCTAACAATTGTGTCCTCTCTCCACTTCAACCATCCATTCCACTGCCAATATTTCAGCTATCCCTCTATAATATCAGCTTGAAGACTCTCACACTTACCGCAACTTCATATCCAGGTCTCTCTGGCTGTGCTCACATTCCAACAATCCCTCAACCTCACTCAGATTAAAATTCATTCCACCCTTTTACTGTTTCTTACCCCTTTGCTCTGATGCAACTTAAAATCCATAACCAATCATTGTTATGTCCCCTATATATACTCCCAACTTTTCTCTCTCTTATTCTTGCCTGAAAAATAAAAAACTATCCTTAAAGCCAATTTTCCACCTATTCTGTGCCTGCAGACATGGCTGGAGGAAAATACATACAGTTCACTATCTCATGTAGTCATATCTGAGCATTTATGTACTAAAATTATATATATATATATATATATATATATATATATATATATATATGTATATCACTTCACTTTAAGTTACTTTCCTTTAATCCCTCCTTTTGTTATATTGGGACATTATACTGACTTGATTTTGAAATTATGTTGTGGATTACCTTTTCAGCCAAGTGAAGATGATATTATGAGATATTTGTTATGAAACAGAGGCATAAGGTGGTAAATCACTGTCTTTGGGCAATTTAACCTAGATTCAGAAGCATGCTGACTAATGTTTGGTCACCTGTATATGATGATGATCAATATAAAAACTAGTTATGATTTCTCACAAACTCACTGATTCATTTCTTCTCTCATGGAGCTCTCTGTCTCGGCCAAGTTTTCTCTACATTCATTAATCCAAGACTGACTTTCTCATCAAAAATTTACCTCTTAGTTTTTAACTCACAAAATGTGTTTAACTAACATGAAAACTTTCTCTTTCTCCTTCTCTCTCTCTCTCTGTCTCTCTCTCTCTTACACACACACACACACACACACACACACACATCATAATTTGCTGTGAGAACCTCCTCTACCACCAGCAGAAGATCATGTCTCCTAGTCCCTGCACTAGACTGTAGACAGCAAGGTCCTGAGGGGTGCCATACCCCACCCTTTCCCCCAAAGCACTTAGAGTGTGGCTGAACACTTCATACATATTTGGTGTATTTCTTCCAGGTTGGCTTCATAATGCAGAAGGAAATATTGCCTAAGATTACCATCAACTTGTTTACATTTCTGACTTACTTCTTTCTGATGTCCAGGGGGATTCTCTGCCTCAACATCTCCCTCCACAGAAACTCAAGAAATCTAAGAATTCTCCCACACTACAAACATTCTCACATTACATGTGGTTTCTGTACAAAACCAAGTTAATTACCTAGAAATACTCAGAGAAGGTTATTAAAATTTTTTTATAATAGTGGCTTACAAAGCATCTTTATGTGTGGAAAGAACTAACGCTTATTACACCCTTACACAATTTCTCTCAATACAACAGCTCCCTGAGGCAGCTATTATTCTTCCTCAGGTGAGAAAATTAAGCAAGAATGAGTATGAGGAAAGTCAAGGTCACATCCTGCCGAATGGCAGAGTCCAGTCCCTGAAGGCTGAGTCCACTATACCTTCTGCTACAGCTCAACTGATAACACCATACAAAGGCTACACGGCTTCAAGCAATGACTTATTTGGGCCTTACCTTTCCCATCTGTAAAACAGGGATGGCACGCTCACCAACATCACAGGATTGTGAAGATCCTGAGTTGCTGCAAATGAGCTGCTTGGCTCTCCATCTGGCTTAGAGTAACCACTATTGCTATTGAGCAGCCTCCTAAGACAGAAACACAAACTGGAAAGCACTTTCTTGGCCTCTACTGTTTCTTGCAGAAGGGGATTCAGTGAGGGCGGTGAGGAGATGGCTAAGACAGAGATGCTCTCTGCACAATATTAATGTATCTGCTTTCTCTTGTGCTGACAAAGCAGAGCCCTCACTTCAGGGTGGGAGGGAGGGGGACAGACCCCTGCACAGAGAGTCATGAGTCTCAGGGTCTCATTTCCTCTGAGAAGACACTTAACAATTAGTCAACGTCTCACTATTTTCTGAAGTACGTTGGATGTTCTCTGTTCTCTAAAATCACTTGCAAATTATTCAAAAGAGACAAGTATTTGCACTATGCTTCTATGCCAGGCACTGTCAAGATGCTGGGAAAAACAAAAACAAAAACAAAACAAAACATATAGGGGAATAAAAGCCAAGAGCATCTTAACCTTCAGGAAGCTTGTGTGATTCTTCAGAGCATAACATGCTATTTGAATATCAAATTATTTGATTTGACATATGACATATTTTAATGACAACAGAGTAAAGGTCTTAAATACTTTCACTCTAGTTTGAGAGTTCTAGCCTTCCCTTTCCACCAAACGCTCCCAATCAGATGGGACAGGGGTCAGCAACACAAGTGAAGCTGTGCTCTATCTGTTAAGATTGAACCTGGGCTAGGGTTTGGGAGCCTAGCAATAATCTTCACTCACTTGACATGAGATCTTGTCTCTTAACTTCTAGGGTCTCAGTTTCCTTATTTATAAAATAGCATGTGGGGCCATGAAAACATGCCTCTTGGATCCCCCAATGCACTGGGTGTCAATGACCATAGGTCCCAATTGTGCTGTCTGAAACCCATCACCACAATGGCACCATCAGCTAAAGACTCAGTGTGGCCCAACTGCTTCTGGGGGAGGCAGGTGCATTTCTTGGACCCCCTCTGACCAGTGGCTTTAGCCCAAAGACTCCCCACCAGCTTTGCTAAAAGTTCCTTCAAACTGCACATCAATCAAAGAATTTTTCTACTCAACCTTCCTTCCTCTCTCTTCCACTGGACTAAAATTAGGGTCATGCTCTAATGGCTTCCCCATTCCTTTCTGCTCCTTCTCCATTTTCCCTCAAGGATGGTTTCCATAACCAATCTCTTCATATTTAAACTTAAGATTAAATTTAATATTAGTCTCTGCCTCTTTAAAGACCTGAACTAAGACATTGAGACAGCGACCTCATATGTTGTCACAAGTATGGCATCAATGAAAATGTCTTACATGGTCTATAAGGTTTTAAAGGGTATAAAGCATCATAAGACAAAGAAAACATCATTTATTGCTTTATGCAGCAGTTAGGTACTGGACATTTTCTGGGAGCTGGAGTCTAAGCAAAAAATCTGGAGACACAAATGAGTAACATTCTTTCTTGAGCAAACTACAAGCTAGAGAAGTCGTCCAGATCCCTCACAACTTTGCACTTAGATAGTAATTAATACATTTTCCTAGGAAAATGGTGGTGGTGGGGGGCATGTAAGAAGGAAAAATGAAGAAAGGAGAGGTGAAAGAAGCATGTATTATTCCAAAGCACTGCAGGTGTTAGATTGTGGGTATGTGAGGGCAGGTGGAAGTTTTTTGAAATTGTGCTCTACAAAACACAGTTTGATGCCCCTCTCCTGCCAGAACCTTGCAATGTCGGGGAAACTCTTTGGCATGCAAGGCTGTAACACGTTTGCAGGGAAACTCTTCAACTGTTGTCACCATTCCGTGGCCCAGAATATTCAGATCAACCACAGACCTCCAAGAGAATATGCTCTGTGTTGTAATTTTCCAAAGACAACATGATTATAAAACCCAAGCAGATGGAAAGATAGTCACCATGGATGGGGAAAGCTGTCAGCAGTTTCCATTTGTAGACAAAACCATTATTTTTTTTTTTAAATCGCTGCCAGAATTTGATGAATCTGGTACTCTTTGCACTCTCTGCTTTGCAGAAAGCTCCATAACTCTGTTAGACTTTGCAAACAGTCGCAGGATACTATTTTTATGCATTTGTTTATGTCAAAGGCATTGACGCACACAGTTTCACATTTAGCTTGCTGTTAATCTCTAAACTGCCATTAACATATAGTTCCCAACCCTGAAAATTGGACTTCAAAATAAATAGCTCTGTAATCATCTTTTATGTAAAATATTAATGCACCCCATCACTCTATGTCAAGGCCCAGCCTGTTTATGGGAGTGCTTGATTGCATAATTACATATTAGAAATAGTTTGTAAGGAAAATTGATTGGGGTAATATACAGCAAGGATTTCATTGGAAATAACTCTGTCGCTAGCGGCAGTTAGAAATGACACAACAACTTTGGGAACCTGTCATAAGAAGGAATAATTGCCCAAGAAGCAATGACAGACAAGACTGTTGGCCTTGAGAAACTAATCCACAAATCAAGTTTCATGCAGTACTGAAAAGAGTGCTCAACAAGGATCCATGAGGCTCGAGTTCTAGTTTCAACCCTGCTGGTAACTTCTAGGTGCATTGCTCAGCCTCCCCATATCTCCACTCCTCCATCAGGGAAGTAGGAATGCAATAGCAGGTTGCTCTAGCGAAGAGGTGGGCAATGTCCATGCAGATGTATGGGGATGGAGCAGAATGTCAAGGCTCAGGTGAGCATCACGCCAGACTGGAAGACGGGTGGATCGTAGGTGGCTTATCACTGGATGGCCCTTCATACAGGGCAACAGGAGCATTAAGACTTGTCCCCACTCAGCTTTCATGTCTCTCTGGGGTTCCCATACTGAAGCTCTCTCCATCCCTCACTCACATGCCTTCCAGTCTGTATGTTCCCATCCATATTCATGATCTTTGCCAATAAGAAAATTTGTTCTGGAAAAAATGCACCCAAATCTTTCTGTGGGGCAAATGTTTGAGGCTTTGTTTCTAGTTCTGCTGAAGATTATTTGTGTCTTGTTGTATAATCTGGGGATGAGGATGCACACCAGTTAACAAAATATTGTCAGCCCATGGAAATAAAACAATAACAATGATAAGGTAATAATATCAGTCCTTCCAACACTATTGGAGTCTCCTAAGAAACAAAGGTCATAAAAGGAGGATTGTTATAACTATAGAAATGCTCATCTGTTTGAAAGGCTTTTTAAAAATAACTTTTTCTTTATTTTTCATTCTTTGAGTAACTAATATGCATTGAAAAACATGCACATGAGCAAAATAAAAGAGGAAGAATAAGATATAATAAGGAGAAGGAGAGGGAGGAGAAGAAGAGAAAGGAGAGGGGATGGGAGAGGAGGGAAGAAAGGGGAAGGAAGGAGAAGCGTTCATAATCCTTCCACCCAAAGAGAACTTCTATTAATGTTTTATGGCATCGTCTCATATTGTGGCTATACAATAAAAATTTACAAGAGTGAAATCACATCATACATAATATATTGGTACCTGCATTTTTAGCTCAACTTGACATCATAATGTCCCATGTTATATTTGTTTGATCGCACCATTTCAAACAGTTGTGCTGTGTAGCCCACACGCACCATAATCTATAAACATGCTGGAAACTCCTTCGATGCCATATAGTTGCACATGTCCTTACTTATTTCCAGTTCCCTGGCATTTTTCAGGGAATATTGCTGCCATGTTGAGAGAAAAACATAACAGCTGTAACCAGACCAAAGACTGAAAAGCAAATATGTTGAACGAAATCGCAAAGAAGACCTTTCCTGGACAACTCTCTTGTCTTTTCTACAACCTCTTTCAAATGTTGCCTGCACGTCTATGTCATCCCTGGGAGCTTCCTGGGGGCAGCCACAATGCTTCACCCACCACCTCAACACCAGGGCCCACCCTGGGGTCTGGCATGTGGTGTACCTCAATAAATAATTCTTAGAATGAACTAAACTCTTCCCCACTCATGAGTCAATTTCTATGCATCAAAATTCACCTTCTTTTTCTATGAACATGTAGTGCATTTCCTTATATTTTATTCATATCCTTTAGTATTTATCACAATGTGGGTTTTTTGCAGCTAACACAAAGTCATACACAATGATGGTACTTAATGGGTTTGAATTGAATTGAATTGAACTGAACTGAATTGAATTGAACTGAACTGAACCAAATTGATGTCGAGATTTTCAGTAGCAGAAAAGAATAAATGGCTGCTTCTGTGTCTCTAGTTTGAACATTAATGATCTGACTGACATCCAGTGATGGATGGGTACTGCACAGACTATTCCCCCTTTTTCACCTCTCAGAACTGAAAGTGCTGACACTTCTCATGCCCGGTTGATTCTTTTTCATCTTGCAAAGAATAAGGTCAGACACAGTTTACTTGCAATGATTGTATTGATCTTAAGTCTTGAGATGCAATTGAATCTTCGCCGGGCAAGCGAATTGTCATTGACTTTCACTTCGAAGGCAGATAATGACGATGGGACATTTTGGCAAAGTCGAGACTCAGTATGCCAATGTGACCAGCCCAGTGAACTGAAAAATTTACCCCAGCCAAGTGAACCCTCATTAGCTTCTCAGGTGGGCTCTTTCATGTCACTTCCAAAAGAGTTTTATGCAAACACAGGTTTGAACAGTAAGCAAAGGTATATTAAATAATACACCCAAACTATTGAGCCAATGTCAATATAATTAAAACAGTTTGCACAACTGATACTTTAGGGAAAGACCTCATATGTTATTCCCATTTTACAGAAAAGAAAATCAAGGATCAGAAAGAATGGGGGGGGTAAGAAAAAACAGGGGATAAACTGAAAATGACAGAGCTGGGAAGAGTCTGATATCAAATCATTGCTCTTTCTACTATATCTAGCTACTTTGTGATTTGAGATGAAACCCTTCATAAACACTTTGCTCTGCAGCATCTCGTCTGATGCTCACAACTCCCCAGCTGCTGGGAGTGCTGGCAGCTGATGGTTCACTGCTGAGTTTCTTCCCCAGGCCCTTCAGCATAAGCGAGCTGCTTCATCCCATGTCACACTCAGGAACAGTGACATTTAATGACTAGGAGATGTGGTGTGGGGATATACACCTCCATTGCAAGTGAACTAACTCTTCATCTGACCTGACTTTACTGTTGTTCCCCCAAATACTCCTCAATAAACTCCTTTTCCATGCATCTTGATCTCAGAGTGCTTCCCAGGGAACACAGCCTGAGGCCGTTGGTGCTAGGGGTGGTCTGGAGAAGGATTCTCCACTGGAATCTGGGGGCTGGGTCCCCAGCCAGCTGGGGGACATCGAAGACTCAGAGGGTAGCAAAGACTTGGTCACAAGAGCAGATGAAGTGTTAATAGTCAGAGGCAGATTGTAGCTGCAGTCATTACAATTTCACTGGGAAAAAACTAAGAAGTAATGTCAGTAAACAGGAACGAACTAGCAGTGGCAGCATCTCAAGTGTCACAGACATTTAGGAAAAGCATTGATTACAAGGAGTATGGCAATGGATGGCTCCTGCTAGGGAATACATGAGAGAAGTACAATGAAAAGCTGAAGATGTCCAGTCCCAGATTGAAGGCAAAGTGCCAAATCCAGAGGGCCTCCTTGGCAGTATATAGGATGGAGGAAAAAAAACCTAAGAATCAGACCCAGGATTGAAGTGTCGGGATAATGCGGGCATAGGGATAAAAAATTCGGAGGAGATTGAATTCTCAATCCTGGCAACAAGTCTGCCCTGCCTTGATCATAGCCCGGGTTAGAGGCAGGATGGAGACCTTGGTGTTCGAGTCTTGAGAAATCTTTTTTTTTAATTTAGTTTTATTGATGTTGTATTACATCCATCCCATTTCCCCTCTCTTCTCTCCCCTTCCCCACCGACCCACTTCCCCCCAAAGTCAATCCCATTTGTTGTCCATGTCCATGGTTCTTCCATGCTAGTTCCTTGACTAAGCTGCTCCCCTTCTTTGCCTCCTCCTCCCCCCTCCCTCCTTCCCCCTCCCCTCTGCCCACTGAAGGTCTATTCACTGTATTCATGTACCTGGTTCTGTTTTGCTTGTTTGTTAAATATGCAGATTCTCTGACCTCTGTGGACCTGGAGAAATGACCCATTTCTCCATGTGAAAACTTCATTCCCCTCCATTTGCTCTAAAAGGATGCAAAGGTCTCTGTCTTGCAATATGATATGAGCCCACCCCTCCAATCCCCACTCCTAGGTCTATCTCCATCTCCCTGCCTGGCCACCAGACCACCTACTAGGGTCAAATCACAGTGGTACCCAGCCAGGGAAGTACTTGGACTGCTTGGGGGAGAACAGGGGTTCTGCTCCAAAGGGGCTACAAGATGCAGTCAATGTGAACCAGCAGTTTTGGGGAACATGTGTACAGGATTGGATCCTGAGGGTACTGGATCAAGGCAGAGCTGGGTAAAACATAGTTAGGTCAAGGAAACTAGGTAGGAACCTTCTCTGTGACACAGGATTTTGCCAAGATCAGGACAAATCTCATGGCCCAGGGTGGATTCTCAGCTTCTTCCAGGAGCATATGAGCTGCCACATGTAACTAAGAGAAAAGTTATTGCAGGTTTTCAAAGTGTTGATTGAATAATGGATATTTGGACTAAAAAATAAGATGCTGTGTGTCTCCATAAAGAAGAAGTCCACATGGCTGTATGGAAGCAAGACCAAGAACAGACCAGGAAATAAACCATCCCATGAACAAAGAGTTGTCAGAAATTTTAAAGAAGCAATCTGATGCCCTGGCTGGTGGCATGGTGGATAAGATGCTGGTCTGCAAACCCAATGGTTGCTAGTTTGATTCCCAGCCAGGGCACATAACCAGGTTGCAAGGTCTCCAGCCAGATCCGTAGCTGGAGGCAGGTGAAAGGCAACCATACATTGATGTCTCTCTCCCTCTCTGCCTCTCTCCCTTCCTCTCTCTCTGGAAATAATAAATAAAATATTAAAACAAAATTAAAAAAAATTTTAAAGATGCAATCTGATTCTTATGCCTTCACCAGTCAAGTGCCGATTAGAACAATACAGAAGCAGTAAGATAATAATACAGAAGTAGTAAAAATTCCAGGAGGTGTTTTAAAGATGAAAGATAATTGTCTTTAGCCAGCATTTAAAACAGTATTTATCCAGTATTTAAAATAATTCAAGCCCTGGCTGGTAGCACAGTGGTTAAGGCGCTGGCCTGAGAACCCAAAGGTCGCAGGTTCGATTCCCCAGCCAGGGCACATAACCAGGTTGCAGACCAGGTCTCCAGTCAGGTCCGTAGCTGGAGGCAGGTGAAACGCAACCATACATTGATGTCTCTCTCCCTCTCTGCCTCTCTCCCTTCCCCTCTTTCTAAAAATAATGAAATAAAAATCTTAAAAAAAAAAAAAAAGCAAAACATTAAAACTTAAA